>CAUYRT010105836.1:0-36810 GCA_963574885.1 Lepilemur ruficaudatus | reverse complement strand
GTGAGAACCAGTCCATGCTGAGACAAAAACATTCTGAGAACAGAAAATAGAGGTGGGAAAAGTTGGGGTAGACTGGGACAGATGCCAAAAGAACAGTGTTAAAAATAAAGACGCTGCAGGCGAGAGGAGCTGCAGTCTTGTACCGTCTTTGTGTGTTTGTCATTTGTCTTCTGTGTTCATTTCTCCTCCCCAAATGGGGCCACAACACTACTTGGAAGGGAATAATGGGAGTCAAAAAAACAGTCACTAGTTCATAACTACTCTGAGATCCTAAGTGGTTACTATGCGGCCTGCTTCCTCTGGAGGTCAGGAGGTTCCTTAAACAGGACATGAGTCTCTCCTGGGAGAGCTTTTTTGTTCACCCTCTTTATTTTCTATTATTCTCTTTGATCTTTTATAAAATGAGGCTACACAACTTTCTTAACTCACTTGTTGCTCATAGAAGTAGGGGGCTCATGGGTTACTTTAATTCTCAGAGTCACATGCTTTTCTAATTCAGGCTCATGGCTACTTTGGTGGTTACTCCTCTCTCAGTTTAATTCCAGTCTGTTCTTGTGCCAGTACCATCCACATGCTTATTACAAACATAGATTTCCATACTCTACCCAATCACAATCTCAGGAGGTGAAATAGAAAGCAGAGTTTGAGAAAATGTGTATTAACAAATTTGTCAAATAAATTTGGTTCTCTGTAAATTTTAGGAGCTACTAGGTTAAATTGAAGATGATTTTTGAGGATGGGGCCTTTTTAAGTTGTTGAAAAGTAAAAAGATAGGGTCTAGAAGCCTAAACTTAGGCACTACCACAACAGTGTGAGAAAAAGGAATAGATTCCAGAGATATTTTAGAGGTGGAATCCACAAAAATTAGAAATGCTACATGTGGAGGATGTCAAAAATATAAAGGAATCAACATAAACTTTAAAGTTTTGCATGGGATAGAATATATAGGAGCATTCTTTACCAAGACAAAGATAGAAAAGCAAGAGCTGCTCTTGTTGCTTTGGGAGTATACCCGGAGCTATGGAGAGGAGGGAGTGTTAATTGAGGGCCATCACAATGAGAAGACAAAAGAAGAAAACAGAGTTTGTGCTCTTTGAGGTGAGAGTATTTTAAGCTATTGTTTTCTAATTCCATAGATTTGAGGTCAGACTAGCCTGCAACATTTTCCTCAAATTCTTATGCTAAGCAAGGAACTCATTGATAGTCTTTTAGGCACTAGAAAGTGATTGCGGTTCTTTCTTTTAATATGACTAGATAGCCTTGAAATTAACGTGTTCTAATGATGTACCTAAGAGGGGAAAAAAAGACTTCTAAATGATAAATGACAAATTATTTATGAACCTTCACTTATTTAATTATATTCCATTTATCATAACCCCAAATCCTATAGACACTCAAAGGATGTGTGATTCTGCCACATTCCATCTTGTCTGAAAATCTGAAAGCAATACATCTTTTCAGCACTTAGCATTAACATACATAAAGTAAAACTGGAAATGGGTTCAAGATAAAAATTTCCCAGTAATATACACCTTAGCCCACTGGGTCCCTAGTTAGACAAAAGGGGAGATAAAATGTGGCTGCAGCAGTGCATGTAAGGTATCTGCTATTTCTGATTCCCCATGCCTTTGTTCTCTACTCTTACTCTAAACAACTCAAGAATTTTAATCATACCTAGCAATGACCTACCAAAGTATAGATTTCCTCTATTCTACTCCGACCTAAGACTTTCAGCAGAATTTCTCTATTTAATAAAGATAGAAAAGAAGAGAGGATTCAGTAAATGTGTCCATACCATAGGAAGATAATGCAAACGTGTCTGTGTAGGTTCTCTCAATTTACTCTGCCAATGACAGCAGGGTGCTCTGGGGACATATCAATATATCAGTGTGTCTCCCAGGAGCGCTAAATCAGCTTTCCTCTCCCAAATGGGATCATTTTGCCTGACCAAAGTACTCTGACCTTTACTCTACCCCACTGCCTTGTCATCCTTTCTGCCACCACCTACCTTTCCTGGCTGTACTTTAAGACAACCTCCAAATTCTATAAGACACCTGTACCCTCATTCTAGAAAAATTTTAAAAAAATGTAATGTTAAAATACTTCTTTTTACTTATTTTTGTTTGCCGAAAATGTATACATTTAGACATATTTTAAAAGATACTCTAACTTATCTTCATATTTTTAAAACATTTATGTCCACCCCATTATACCTAATGCAATTATGAGGTTTTTATTTATTCTACACAGTTTTGTGTATGTTAAAGAAGAAAAATTGTATGTATGTATTAATGTATATATTTATATACACACATACTTTGGCTTAATTAAATCCCATTTTTTAAAATGTTTGTGTGACAGTAGAAAGTAATAGCTTCACAAAGAAGAGGTACATATTTATTTACTTTCTTAAAAGACCTTAATATCCACTTAGGGTCTGTCCTTTATCTGAAAGGCCTTGAAAACTGATCTGGTAACTGAGATTTGTGAGACCCCTCTCAATTTCTGGCTCTGACATTCCCCACATGGAGTGGAGAGGATATCCTGTTTTTACAACACACTTAAGAGCAAATAGCTTGAAGCTATACCAAACGATTTGTAATCAACAGAACACTGACATGATTAACAATGACAAATCTGCAGAAAAATTCTTCCAGAGATGCAACAGTGATGTCTCCTTGGGAATGATTTTATATGAGATATTCTCACTTCACTGGTGTTAGAGATACTTTCCTTGAACACAGGCTCTAACAGTCTTCTGGAAATGAAATGCTAAATTTTGAGCAGAAAAATGTTCTTCATTGATGTAATACATATACATCTATTAATATATCCAAAAAAGTGCAAAGCATTTTAAAGGTGTTTGGAACTATAGAGGTGGTTGGAAGCATTTTATTACACAAAGTAAAATACTGAACAAAAGCCATAGAGGCAGAGTTCATTGATGCAAAAACTTTGGTAATTGTTAGGAACGTTTACAAATATTTTTGTTCTGTCTGGCAGATCCCAAATTTCTTAGTTTCTTAATAGTAATGTTAATAATAATAATATAATTCACATACTATAGTAATAAATTAGCAGTTACTTTGTATTTATATTTTCCCAAAGATAATATAGACTGT
Source organism: Lepilemur ruficaudatus (assembly GCA_963574885.1). Lineage (NCBI taxonomy): Eukaryota > Metazoa > Chordata > Mammalia > Primates > Lepilemuridae > Lepilemur > Lepilemur ruficaudatus. Next base: position 33,688 of record CAUYRT010105836.1, on the reverse strand, counting down.
ATAGATATTAATTTCAAGAGATATATTGGAGTATGTACTTTTTCTACTGTCAGATTTAAATATAACAAGAAAAGAAATGTAATGTGCAGTCCATTATGAAGCCACTAATCACATATGACTACTTAAATGTAAAATAATTAAACTTAAATAATACATAAAACTGAATTTTTCACAAACAGCCACATCTCAAATATTCAATAGCCACACGTGATTGGTGGCTACCGTGAGGAACAGTACGAATATAAAAACATTTCCGTCAAAGTGGAAAATTCTATCAAAAAGTACTAGATATAATCTTAGCATTATGATTTACAACATGGCCTGAGGCCAAATTGGCCCATCAACTGTTTTTGAAAATAAAGTTTTACTGGATCCCAGGAGCATCCATGTGTTTACGTGTCATTTATGACTCCTTTCTCACCGTGATGGCAGAGATGAGTGGTTGTAAAAGAGATCTTATAGCTCATGAAGCCTAAAATATTTAGTATTTGGCCTTTTACAGAAAATGATTTGCCAAATTCTGACCTAGAGTCTCTCTTCTGAGCAATTGATAATTAGCATCACTTTCTGGCTAAAATATCTTTTTGCAGAAGTATTTATAAGCCTTTGCCTTCCTCATTCTCTTTTTCTTTCTCCCTTCTCCCCTTTCTGTTATTTCAATCACATATTTCTTTACTTGAATTGCCAAACTTGAATGATAAATTCTTAGGAATTTCTTAGTAACTTGATAATGAGAAGAACTTGGGCTTAGATTCATGAACACTTTTATAAATTTTTAGCCACCAAAACATTATAATACAGTAGTGCTTTTAATAAAAGTCATAGAGAATATCATTATTCTGACATGTGGAACTGGAACGTAGAAAGGAAATAACCTTTCTGTTTTATGGACCTGAATAAAGAGGGATGTCCCCTAGGGATAAAGTCCCATGCATATCTCTTTTTCTCATTTCTTTGCAAGAGAAAGTTCGTATTTCCCCGATTAATATATGCTACTATTTTTCACTTCAAATTGTTTTATTTACAAAAAGAAGAAAGAAGAAAGAAAGAAAGAAAGAAAGAAAGAAAGAAAGAAAGAAAGAAAGAAAGAAAGAAAAACTAGCTCTAAAGACAGGATAAAATACTGTCCAGTTTTCTTATTTCATTTTTATCTGAAAACATTCCAAGACCACCTCAGCTCTTTTGTGTAATAAAATGAGAGGGGAAGAATTTTCTTTGATCTACCTCATATGGAAAAATACTATGTATATAAAATACAATTTATTTACCAAAAAAATGTCCCCTGCTACTTTAGGATAATTGCAATTAAAATATGAATTAAACTACAACTGTGAGCTGTGTAGTAATTGCAAATAAAATTTTTCTGTGTTTATTAGTGGTAATGGCAACCTGGTAAGAAAATCTATTAGGCTTTCTCCACATGTAACAAAGCAAGTAATTTCTTTGACTCTGAATGGATAAAACAACTTATCTAATATTTGGTCAGGCCCTACACTGTGCATCATTTTATTCATTTAGAAATAACTGATTAACTTAGAAATAACTGACTCATTGAGAAATAACTGAGATGTGATCAAATGAGTTGGTATTTTCTCTATATAATTCTATTAGTAATGGTCATACACACCTAGCTGGCATTTACACAGCATTTTATAGAGGAGAATTCATGACACAGTGTATCTCAGCTATGCTTCTTGCTAGCTGCGTAATCTCCCACAAGTTATCTGTTGCTCAGATTACTCACCTATAAAACAGGTTAAAAAGTGTACCTTTGTAATGGGATTGTTTGAAAATTAAGCAAATTAAATACTTGCGAAATCTTTTGAACAGAGCCCCCATAAGCTCTCACTAAATGTTAGCAAGCACTGTGTTATTACTGGTGGAGAGATTATGTGTATTGGAACCAGTTGGTTTTGTCCTAGTTCTGTACTTCTTGTCATGCTAAATTCTCTGAGCCTCACCTTCTTCCTCTGTAAAATGAGTATAATAATACTTGGTCTTAGTAATTGCAGTGGGTTTATTGACAAAATATGTAGGCTGCCTGGTATATGACAAATGCTTAATAAATGACAGTTGATAGATATTAACATAACTGTGTAAATATGAAGACTCCAAATTAGCTGACTCATTTAGTCTGGCCAGCCAACATATATACAATTTTAGGTCCATTTCCTCAAATCTCCTCTGAGATCAGCCTTGTTAAAACTGTTGAACAAATGTCTAACCCGTGAACTTTGTGCTTGCCTTTCAAGAAAGGCGTACTCTTTTTCTTTGCCAATACATGACTTCCACCCCTGTGGAGTGAAGCTGAGAAACATGACTTCACAGGCTATGAGAACTGCATACAGGCTGAAATTATGTAGATCATGCTCCTCATTCACAGATGAGGTCAGTGAGGTTCAAAAAAGTTAAACTCTCCCTCCAGAATTGTACAGCTATTTGGTCAAATTTCTTCCAGGAAGCTGGACTGACTGTTCCTTCTATTACATTGTCTTTAGTATTTATGTGTAAACACTTCCAATACTTGTTTACATTACTTCAGAGTTGCTCTCTAGCTGTTAACATGTGCATATTATTTTTCTCCAAGTTCTATGTTTCTTGGAATCTTTTTATTTTATTACCTTTTAAGCAAACACATTAGTGTTATGAACTATTTGGTGAATGTTTATTTAATTAGTGAAATCGTGATGTTTCATGTAGACTTAGAATTCTAATATTTAGGGGCAAGATATCTAATGTGATTTATATAAGTACTTCCTTTCTGATCAATCTCCTTACATCAAGATATTTCATATATTCAAATACAATAAACACATATACATGTACCCATTGCTCAGAGCTCCATTTCACTGTCATGTTGTGGTCCACTCCAGAATACTTTATCACAGTGATCTGAATGGAAAAGGGGCTTTTTAACACCACCCACTGTGCTCAGTGGGTTTCTTCACCTTTCCTTCTCTAATTACCCAATCATGGGCCAACGTATATGTCATAATGCAATTTTGACATAGCTATTTTCACTCAACATAAAAAAATGTAAGACTTTAAATTTATAAGTAATGGATGAGTTAGAATTCCTCAGTCATTTCCTTGATAGTACACTGTCTCTGATCCCAAGAAGTTATTACCATTTCTTGGGATCACAGTTATGCTAAGACTCAGGTGATCTGGGTTAGAAGCCAGGGATAAGAGGCGACAGAACTGAAGTCAAGGTAGTGGGATGAGCTAATGCCATGGATGTCTGTACATACATTTTTATATTATTAGGTAATAAAAAATCAATGATTCTAAATTGATCCATGTCAATCATAGCAAAACAACTATATTAAATAGGCCTCAACAAAAATTCTTACTTTTAGCCAGTCTTTGTTATTAGTGAGAATAATAATTTTCCTCAGTTGTATTGGGTTAGAAAAGACTTCTAGATTAAAATATTAGACTAACATTGACTATATATGTGAAACATTGGATATCCTTTTAAATTCATCATAACTACAAATGAGGATTAGAATCATGTTACCATAATTACCACTAATGTAAAAAAGCAAAGGAGAGAAACCATAGCTGGTTAGTTTAACAGAAAAAAAAAATTATTGAAAAGATATCTGGTACCTTCCAAAACCAGCAGGAAGGCTATAGAGCTAAGCTGGAAAAAAAATGTAGGATGTAAAGGAAACCAGACAGCCAAGAACACAGCCACCATCACGTCGAGTGCTCAGTCTGGTTAGAAAATTGTCCCTAGTGCCAGGACCACTGGACATGCCCTGCTGAGCTGTTGGAATTCAATACAGCTGCCACTGTGGTCACTTGATTCTGGCTATTTTTGTTGCCACCACAGTGTTCCAAAGGATTTGTAAACAATCAGTGCAGAAGCTCAGTGTTGGGCAGGGCGATCTGACTGGCAGAGCAGAGGTCCCAAGCTCAAGCCGAGTCACATGCCTGGGTCTGGGCTGCCAAGGGCTTGTGAGAACAGTTATCTGACCCTTTCAGTCACCAGGCCTCACAAAGCGTCACAATGCCCATTCATAGGAAGAGCATTTCTATGCTAATCAGCCAAAAAGCAAGCAATATCCAGCTCACTGTTTCTCTCTTGTTGGTTTTGATTTCTTGCTCTATATTTTTCCCAAATTGAATAATCAAATTTCCTGAACTGCTGTCTATACTCCCTGCTGTATTTCTTAGGCATTGGTGATGTTTTTGACTACTAATCATTTTGTTTTCCATAATTATTCTTGCTAAACACCTTAAAGTTTCATTTCAGATTCGTATTAAGCTTTGGCTCATTAACAATAATGAAGAGTTATATTTCACTAAGGTAATACCTTCTTTATAAGATGACCTTAAATCTAGTGGATTGAACTAAATTGTGAGGTAGTGCTGATAGCCAAACTGATATAGTATCCAATTACTAGGTATCCTCTCTTTTATTAGGCATTAAGTATGGTATTCAGTTATTACTAATGAATCTTGACTAAGAATGTACTATCAGTACACAAACAGCAGAAAATTGTCATTTGTTCGCAGACCTTCTTTGTTCCTCTCTATCATGTTAGTACTGGCTTAACAGTTAGTGTAACATACAATTGTTGGTTTCCTTGCTCTGTTTTTTATAAAACTGTGCCTAATGGTACCTAAATGCATTTGTTCAACTTTTAGTACAATCATGCAGGATATATAGCCATGAACACATGCACACACACACACACAAACATAAATACACTCTAAGCTGATATAATATTTCTGCTACTTATCTGTTGGCAAACAGAGCTATGTGCAGTGAAACTACAAGCAGCAATAAAGCCAAACTCACTTATTCACAAAAGACAAGGAAAATTTTTATGGATATACCTAGGCAAAAAAAATTGTATGCATTATTTCTATGAATATTAACACAAAATAAATTTTCCATGCCTTCTTTGTGGCATATAAATCAAGGACATTACATTTATTATGCAAACATCCTCAGTCATTATCTTAAGAGCTAAAAGCTTTGTGAATTATTGATACAGAAGCTACTCAGAGAATATGACCAGGTCTTTACTGCATTATCAAACAAACCAACATAGTGTTAAATTAATATAATTTTATTATTCAATTTGAATAAGAAAATACTTCAATATTGATTCTATCCAAATAGATTCATTGACCTCTCTTTGTTGATCAAGTGCCCACTAGTACAAAAGCATATGTATTGAGTAAATAAAGAAGTTGGATTCATGAAGTTTTGGCAATTGACAATCAAGAGAAGAATTAAAAATAAGATAAATATACATACAAATAAAATTAGAAAGAGCAGGGAGAGAGGAGAATGGCAGTATAAGCAAATTAAGTCACTTTAAATGCATTGAAAAGTCTCATTCAACATAGGCTCAATTTAATACATTTTAATATCATAATAAAAGAATATAATTTAGAACTATACAGTTATGAATGGAAAAGTTGAAGTGTAGTTATCTTTTAAGACTGAAATTTGGGGTTGGTGTTTTATAGATGTGTAGAGAGAGGAAAGAGTAGACAGATTAAATTGATGATATTTTTTATTTTATAACCTTAATTAGGATTTTTTTATTTTGCCTACATGCATATATATTTATATAAAATGAAAATATCCTAAACAAAACTCACAATAAACAAGAAAAGCACTAGGAAATCTTGAGGAAATAATTTCAATGAACAAAAATATGCAAGGATAATGACTACATGCATAAAACTTACTTGTACTGGAATAGAAGAAAAAGAAACCAGAATAAGGAGAGTCCAAGAGCAAGGGACTAGACAGGGAAATGATGACAAGGCTATATGGTGAACTCCTTTACCATTGTGAAAAATGAAGTTTTAAATGTAACTTTTGTTGACTACATCTCCATTAGGCCTAGGATTGGTTCATATAATAGGAAATTCCAAAAGAATAGTGACTCAACTAAAGAAATTTAATTTTCTCGTTCATAAAAGAAGTCTGTGTACACACAGGCCAGTACTAGTGTGGGGCTCAGTTTCCTCTCTTTTGGCTTTCATTCTGAGAACTTGACTGCATCCTCAGAACATAGCTGCTGACCTATCTTTTTAAGAATGTTTTTACAGTAAGCAGCCGTGGAAGGTTGAGACAGTCTCTCCCTCCTAGGCAAACGATGTGCAGGTTTACTGACCATTATAAAATTTCTAGGCTCTGTAAGTGCAGGTGTTGTCTGATCCTCTCCTCACAGCCCTGTGGGAATTGGCGCTCAGAAAACTGGGACAAGATATTCTGATATGCTGATATTCTGACCACTGCTATTGCTGTGAGAAATAAAGTCCTTTATCTCTGGCCCAAGAATCACATATCATCTAGCTTCCAAGAAACTGTGGAAGGTTAACTATTTGACTTGCAAGTAGTGTAAAATCTAAGAAACTATGCAGTCTTTCCAGTCCCATACAACGTTTCTGTTAACATAGAAAAATGTAGGCAAACACATAAGGGAGGCTGTGAAATGTTATTTTTTAATTTAGCACTAAAATTGGAGCATTGTTACCAGGAAAGAGGTAAAAATGGACTTCAGGGTAGGGCACAAGAACTCACTGCCCTAGCCTGAAAAATCTATTCACAATTTATTGTTATGCAAAAAAACTAAAAATAAAGCATACTAACAAATAGAAATACACCACAGATTAAGAAATTTATAACAAATGTTTATAGAGGTGATCTCGGGGTAACGAAGGCACATTCAGTTGCCAGGGTTGCTGCAGCAAAGTCCCACAACCTGGGTGGTTTAAACAGAGATTGTTGTCTCACATTTCTGGAAACTAAAAGTCCTAGATCAAGGTGGGGCTTGGTTCCTTCTGAGAGCTGGGAAGGAAAAATCTGTTCCAGGCCTTGACTTTCAGATGGTCATCTTCTTCCTGTGTTTCTTCACATTACCGTCTTTTTGGGTACATTCCTCTGTGGCCCAATTTCCCCTTTTTATAAGGACATCAGTCATTTTGGATTAGAATCTAATAACCTCATCTTACCTTGACTGATTACATCTGCAATTAATCTATTTCCAAATAAGGTCACATTCTGAGGTCCTGGGGATTAGGATTTAAACATACAGATTTTGGGGGATACAATTCAAGCCATAACAGAAGGTATGGGTGACTTTTTTGTTGTTTTGTAAATTTTTTTCTTTCCAAGTATTGTTGTATTGCTTTTGAGTTATTTTGGTAATTTTTTAAAAACGTAATTTTTAAAAACAAAGGTTTTATGTATTCTTTATGCTTGTATAATCCTGTCAGCAGCCTCAAACTGTGGTTTAATGCCACCCACATATTTTTTTATTCTTCAGTGAAAAATGTTTTGTAGCTGAATCAATAGAAGATTGCCTCCATGTTTGTCACAACAGGTTGTTGTACCTCTCTTCCAGCACATTTTCATGATGAGTGTTTTGTTTTGTTTTGCCTGTTTGTTTAAATCCTCAGGGCTCCATATGTTCACAAAATTACTGCACATACATTCAGCCCTTGGGCTTGTGTCCTTCAATAGGAGTGGCTTCAAGTCTGGTACTTTTTAACCATTCATTGTAACTCTGACTTCAATGCTGAGTTGGTGGGAAATTATATCCACTAGGCTTCATTCCCAATGATACAGAGACACTGAGTGGGAGTTTGTGAGTGATGACTTTTCCAGTAGGATGTGAAGGTAATTGTAACAGTTTGACATGCAAGAACAGAGTGACTGCTTCAGGCATGAGGACATAGGGAACAAACCAAGATAAAAGGAAGACTTGGGAACAAAGGCTACATTCTGAATCAGTTCTTCCCAAGTACTTCACACTAGAGGAGAACTTGTTAATGAATAACCACTATTGAATAGCTGCCATGAAAGCAAACAGAGAGCTATTCTACTATTAGTTACATTTTCATGCAAACGTTACTCATTTGTTCCTGAAAAATCAAATACTCCCTATCATCCCTGAGCTATAGGATACAAAGAAATGCTTAGGTAACCAACACAGATGAAAAGAAGAGGTAGGAAACAGGAATAATGAAGAAAATTGACCACAGATGAGACAGTGAAAGCCAAGTAAAAGAAATGGAGGGAGGGACACCCACATCTGATGTGGAGAAATGTGTGGATCATTCAACTAAGCTCCAGAATAAAACCTGCGAGTTAACCTATCAGTCAAGGTCAGGGAAAGACGGATCATTGTATTCTTAGAAGTACAACTCCTAGGTAACAATATTTGTTTGTTTGGTTTTAAATCCTGGTTACCACAAAGGCTTAGAGCTTTATATAAATAATTATTACTCTTTGTTTAACATCAGCAATATGATGGGAATCTTAAACATCTAAGATTTTTCAATTCCATTTTAATAACAATGCTGTATTCATTGTTATATTTCTGATTTGTGTCTTATTTAGAACAGAAGCCTAATTCTTTATTTTTCAGTACAGCATCCCTTATAATTACAATTTATTTTCTTATTCTCCAACCAATCTCTTTTCTTGCTGCTTCCTGCAACATTTTCTAATCACACCCACCTACTCCCGTTTATGAGAGATCACTCAGAAGATCATAGAATTTCATAGGAAGTCATTTAAGTTTATAGTTTAGTTTATCTGACATTAATAATATGTTAAATAAACAAATTCCAACTTATAGTCACATTATTTTGTTAACATTTTAATTAATTGTTTTTCATTTATTGGATTTTCCCATAACTTTCAGTTTCCTTATGGCTCCTCTCGAATTTCAAAGAAAAGTGAAAAAGTCCAATAGAACTTTCAGCTTTAGGGATTCATGCATGGAACTACGTAACATTATCTATATTTAAAATACTGAGCAAATTGGATGCTTTATATAAGCAAGCCTTTACATTTTGTTGGTTTCCAAGAGGCATGGCTCGCAGAGTGTGAATGTCTCCTTTATAGTCTGAGCTAAAAGTCAGTCTGAAGACATGATTCAATGTTAATAACTCAAGCCAGGAGCAATTTATCATGTTCTAAGTTTGAAACAAGTGGAACTTAGGAAATAAGAAGTATTTTAATCAGAACTCATGAATAATAATTTTAGTCTGAATGAAATGTTTTAATCTTAAAAAAAAAGCAACAATTTAAAAGAAATACTAATGAAATGGAAATGTTCTGACATAGTAGAAATTGTTAGGTAGCATATCACCTCTATGTTACTCATCCTCATTTGATTTAAACAAAGTCATACCTACTATATCTGATACCCTGAACGAATAATTTTTCAACATCCCTCATATTTCTATAACAACAGTATATTCAGTAATAATCTTCCAATAATCACTGATAATCATTATTATTTAAGTCATTCTTTAATTTTAAATCAAACAATTGAAAAGAGAAAAATCTCAACTGTAAAGATCTTATTTAAATATTTATTCTATTATGAAGTATGTATTAATACTTTACCCTCCTCCCCCCAAAACATTACCCCTTCATATTTAGTCTACTACACTTAAAAAAAAGTTTAAATACAAGTAAAAGCTCTAAACAGTCCCACAGAATGGCAGATAGTTATTTATGTTGTTTCTTTACTTTTACAATCACTGTGCTTTCATCATTTATTTACAAGCTCCTGTTTTAAAAAAAGACTATGTAATATGACAGGGGATGGAGACAAGATTAGTACCAAAATGAACCTGAATGATTCTGAACCATTAGGAATTTAATCTAGAAGCAAACACATATTGCTGAGTCTGTGTGTATGTATATGTGTATGTATATGTTGGAAGATGAAAACATATAAGGAGATGAAATACTCAGGAAGATTCTAAAGGGCACTTTACCTATAAACATTATTTATATGTTTATGTGATGTGAAACATTTATATTTAAAGAGACCACTTGGTTTGCTAGGACTTTTTAAAAATGTTTTCCAGATCTGTTAAAAATGAAAACCACAGACATAAAATATTTTTCTTTTCAACCTTGAAAAAACGATCTACTGAATTTGTATTAGTTTAGTTACAAAAATAGATCAGAGGATGCTAATCCATAAAAAATGTGTCTCCTCCTCCCATTTTTCACATCCTTTAAAACCAAGAGATGCGTGTAATTTAACCATGCTTGCTTTGGGTAACAACCAGCGTGGGGTTGAAATGCATTCAGTCTGCTTTCTAAGGAAGTACAATACTTCACATTTTTAATGCATCATTGAACAGAGGTCAAGTAGGGTAGTTTCAGCATAATATAGCACATCAAACTACCCACACTAATGTAACTCAATATACCCTGTGTATATTTCTCCCACATTAACAAGTGAGTCATCAATCTCTTAGCCAACCTGAGCGCAGCTGTAAATTCATGGTATTATGCTTCCCACCGTGTTCCTGCTCGTGATTTTTATGATTTGCCCTAATATATGATCACTTGGAAAATCAAAAAAAAGACTTAAGATGTTTATTTTTGATTGTCAGATTAACCTAAAATAATTATAATTCTCCACTGAGAATTTCAGAAAGCTACATAAACTCCATAAAAAATAATAAATGTTTGTTTGTCCAACAGAAGAATTAAAATTATACACCTGGTTTTCTCCTAACTTTCCTTGTAGATGTTTAACTAAAATTACCAGCTGGGCCCATCATCTTGAAGAAAAATAATAATTGTCAGATAATAGAGTTTACATAATTCTTAAAGTACAAATTTAAAAATTGCACAAGACCAAATAGGAAAATTAGAAATTCTGTAACTGAGAAAGCAGGCATTTCACTTAATGTGAGTGGTGAGTAACCTAAACTCCCTCAAATTAGTACATTTTATTTGCTGTTTAGTAGTTGTTTGTGGAAGTTTTGATGCATATTTCATTTCAAACAACAGAGCAGCAGCACATTACATTTCAACCACAAGTAAGAAAAATGGAAGAGTCTGTAGGTTATTTGAACAACTCTTTCATCATTTGATTATACAATCATATTTCCATACAGCAAGGGGAAGTTTTAAGTTTAGACAACTTTTAGTACATCTCCCTTTAAATCTAAGCATTTACCACATACACATATATCTCTTCTCTAAAAATGCCTCTTCTAGGTATTTATTTAATAAACGTTTGAGCATTTTACATATTTTGGGGATATGAAATGAGTAAGATAAGGTTTCTGGTTTTGAAAAGCTTGTAGTCTCCTGGAGAAAATATAGATTGTAAAAGAGGGTGTTTTATTTTTGTTCTTAGATAATGTGGAAACACCTTGAAATCTCACATTAAAAAAAATGAGGTGTAGCTCAAATTATTTTGATGTGTGTTCTAAGGATTCATGGAGAGGCTGACCTGTGCCACTGCAAACAATGCAAGTGATGCTATCTCCTACACAGAAGAGTCCACTTTCAGAGCAGGCACTCATCTTCCATGGCTGTCTAAGCTGGGATCTGGGAATCAAAGATGAATGAGCAGAGCACACAGCCTGAGATTGCTTTCTTAAGATAAAGTTACAAATACATTCTTTAGAGAGGATAGAACTGGAATACACTGCTTTGTTTATTTGGTGTGTGGGGGGGTATATATGGGTATATATACCCATAGATGTGTGTGTGTGTGTGTGGGGGTATATATATATGTGTATATACATACACACACACATCTATTCATACACTTCTTGAAAACATAAATTTGTGTCAAAATTATCAGACATAATGTTGTTAAAGGCAAAATTACTTTGAGTTCGTGGGAATGCTTGCTAAGGATATTTAATATCTAGAAACCACAAAATGAAGAGGCTTCATTTTTGAAATAGAGATTAATAAAATGTCTTGAAAAAGGTTTAGCTAAAAGTCTCAATCTAGTAATAAAAATAATTCAATAAAGTTGAAATCTTGTTTAAAAACCTGGAAATGACCTAAATGTTCTGTAGTGGGTATCAGTTAAATAAATTATACAACATATATATTAAAAAAATAAAGGGCATTTCAAAATATGTTTTAGGTATGAATTTATTAGAAGTAGAAAAACCTACATGATATGGTAAGTGAAGAATGAAGATTTTAAATCAGTATTACATTGATGTATTTCATGTAAAACCTACCAGTATAAAAATAATAATATAAAGAGATATAGGCCTAATATATTTAGCAATATCCCACTAATATTTTCTTTATTAAAATATAAGCAAATATAAATCTTGAGTGTCATTTACAAAGAAAATAAGCTAATTTTCATAGTAGGTTTATAATCCATCAGGTAATATTTTAACTATATTATTACATATTAGCTTACTAATCTTTATGATAAACCTATGAAGTAGAAACTATTATTATTCTCACTCTATAGATGAGTAGAGTGACATTCAGAGATATTTATTGTCCGAGGTCAAAGGGGTAATAAATGCCAGAGCTGGATTCTGAATCCTGTGATCATTGCTCCAGAGTTTATTCTCTTAAAAAAAAAACAAGATCTCATTAAAAGGTGTAATCATTTAAAGAAATCAATATAAAATTTCAATTTTTTCTGTCAGCTATTCAAAATATTTGTGTGCTTTTAAAATCATTTTTAAAATGTACATATATTTAATTTTTTTCATTTTACAGTTTTAGAATATTCATAGATTTGTAAAACCACTATAAAAAATGGGATACAGATCAATTCTATTACCCCTGAAATTCCCTCATGCTGCCTCTTGGTAGTCAATCATTTCCCCCATCCCTAATCCTTAGCAACTATTGATTTTTCTCTTCCCCTTAGATTGCTGCTTAAGAGGATGTCATATAAATGGCATTATACATTATGTAATTGTTTGAGACTGGCATCTTTCATTTAGAATAATGTATTTGAGATTCATTCATACAGTTTCATGCATCAATTGTTCATACTTTTTATTCCTAAGTAGTTTTCTATTAGGTGGATATATAACAGTTTATCCATTAACCAGTTGAAGAGTATTTGGATTGTTTCCTGTCTGGTACAATTATAAATAATGCTCCTATTTCTGTCTAATCTTTTTTGTGTGTGAACAAACTTTTTCATTTTTCTAGGACACAATTTCTCAACCTCAGCACTAATGATATTTTATACTGGATGATTATTGTGGGGGCTGTCATGGGCACTGCAGGATGTTTTACAGCATCCCTGACCTCTTTCAACTAGATGGTATTAGTGCCTCCTGTTGTGGCAACTAAAAATATCTCAAGACTTTGCCAAATGTCTCCTAAGTGAAAAATTGCCCAGATAAGCATTATTCCAGGATAAGTACCTAAAGGTGCTGTTACTAGGTCATCTGGGTATGTTTAAATTTATTTTTAAAAAAACCTATATTCAAGGGTTGCAGCATCATTTTGTGTTCCCACCCAAAAAGCACATCCTTGGCAGCACACCATTCTCAGTTTTTTGTGTTTTTTTTTTTTCATTTTTAATTTATCATTTCTAATGGTGTGTAGTGGTACCTCATTATGATTTTAATTTGCAATTCCCTAATAACTAATATTGTTTGGCATCCTTTCATGTGCTTACTTGTTATCTGTGTATCTTTTCTGTAAAGAGTCTATTTGGGTATTTCACTGACTTTAATTTTTAAAAATTGGCTTTTTCTAGTATTTTATTGAGAACTTTTGTATCTATATTCATAAGGAATATTGGTTTGTAGTTTTCTTTTTGTTTGTTTGTTTTTGTTGTGTTCTTTCTTGCCTTCGGTATCAATGAGTTGAGGAGGATTCCCTCCTTCTCAATATTACGGAATAATTTCTGTATTATGGGTACCAGGTCTTTTTTGTAGGTCTGATAGAGTTCAGCTGTGAATCTATCTCGTCCAGGGCTTTTTTGTTGTTTGGAGGAGGATTTTTATTACCAATTTGATCTTATTGTTTGTTGTTGGTCTGTTCAGGAATTCTATTTCTTTTCTTCTGCTGCTATGGATTTGGTTTGTTCTTGTTTTTCTAGTTCCTTGAGCTGTGACATTAGGTTGTTTATTTATGATCTTTCTGTCTTTCAGATGTAAGCATTTAAAGCTATGAATTTTCCCCTGAAGAATGCTTTCGCTATGTCCCATAGATTTTGATAGCTTGTGTCCTCTTTGTCATTTAGTTCAAAGAATTTGATTTCTACCTTAATTACATTCACGAACCAATAATTGTTCAGCAGCAGGTTATTTAATTCAAGAGCACATCAAAAAATAATCTACCAGGACCAAGTGGGCTTCATCCTAGGGATGCAAGTATGGATGGTTCAACATAAGTAAATCAATAAATGTGATTCACCACATAAATAAAAGCAAAAACAAAGACCATATGATCATCTCAATATATGCCAAAAAAAATTTGACAAAATTTAGTACCCTTTAATGATAAAAATCCTCAAGAAACTAATCATAGAAGTAATATATCTCAAAATTATAAAAGTTGTGTATGACAGACCCACAGCAAACATCATATTGAGTGGTGAAAAGTTGAAAGCATCCCCCCTAAGAACTGTAACAAGACAAGGATATCCACTGTCACCACTTCTACTCAACATAGTGCTGGAAGCCCTAGCCAGAGAAATCAGGCAAGAGAAAGAAATAAAGGGTTCACAAATCATGTAAGAGGAGGTCAAACTATTACTTTTTGCTGATAATATGATCTTATATCTAGAAAACCCCAAAGACTTCACCAAGAGTCTTCTGGAATTAATAAATTAATTCAGCAAAGTCTCAGATTACAAAATCAATGTATACAAATCAGTAGAATTTTTATACACCAATAACAGTCAAACTGAGAATCAAATCAATGAGTCAATACCATTCACAAGAGCTGCAAAGAAATTAAAATACCTAGAAATATATTTAATCAAGGAGGTAAGAGATCTTTAGAAAGAGAACTATGAATCACGGAGGAAGGAAATTGCAGATGAGGTAAACAAATGTAAAAACATATCATGCTCATAGATCAGTAGAATCAACATTGTTAAAATATCCATACTACCTAAAGTAATTTACAGATTCAATACAATCCCCATCAAAATACCAACATCATATTTCACACATTCAGAAAAAATAATTCTACATTTCTATTGGAACCAGAAAACAGTCCAACTAGCCAAAACAGTCTTAAGCAAAAAGGAACAAATCCAGAGGTATTACAATGCCAGATTTCAAACTATACTATGAGATTATAGCAACCAAAACAGTATGGTACTGACACAAAAATAGAGACACCTACCAATGGAACAGATCAGACAACCCAGCTATAGAGCTATCCACATACAGACAACTGATCTTTGACAAAGCAGACAACAATGTACATTGGGGAAAAAAAGCCCTATTCAATAAGTGGTGCTGAGAAAATTGGATAGCTTCATGCAGAAGAATGAAACAGGATCCATATCTCTTACTACTCACAAAAATTAATTCAAGATGGATAATAGATTTAAATATAAGGCATGAAACCATAAGAATTCTAGAAGATAATAAAGAGAAAACTTCTAAATATCTGCCTAGGCAAAAAAAAATGTATAACTAAGACTATTGGCTATCTAAACAAAAGAAAAAAAAGGCTTTTCATCAAAAAGATACCTGCACTCAAATGTTTATTGCAGCATAATTCACAATAGCAAAGTTAATGTAGAATCAGCCCAAGTGCCCATCAGTACATTAGTGGATTAATAAAATATGATATATGTATACCATGGAATACTACTCAACTACAAAAAACAATGGTGATCTATCACCCATTATACTATACTGGATAGAGATTGAGCCCATCCTTCAAAGTGAGATATCACAAGGATGGAAAATTGTGCACCGTATATGTACTCCATCAAATTGGTACTAACTGAACAATACTAAGGTATTCACATGGTAGCAATATCCCTCAATTTTTGATAAGTTGTATTTTAATTTTTATTCATTTCAAAGAGTTCTAAATGTCCTTTGAGATTTTTTTTACCTGAGGATTATTTAAAAACGTATTGTTTATTATCAAAACATTTGGGTTTAACAAATATCATTCTTTTTCTCAATTTTTGAGACAGAGTCTCACTCTATTGCATTGGGTATAGTACAGTGGTGTCATCACAGTTCACTGCTCACTCCTCAAACTCTTGGACTCAAGCAATCCTCCTGCCTCAGCCTCCAAGTAGCTGGGACTATAGGCATGTGCCACCACACCTGACTAAATTTTTCTATTTTTGGTGGAGATGGGGTCTCTCTCTTGCTCAGTTAGGCTGGTCTCGAACTCCTGACCTCAAGCAGTCCTCCTTCTTTGGCCCTTCTTTGTGCTATGATTACAGATGTGAACCACCATTCCTGGCCTTAAAATTTTACTTTTTAACTGCACTATGGCCAAGAAATATAATTTCAATGTTTTAAATTTAATAAAGTTTTTGTCTGACTCAAAAGATGGTCTATCTTGGTGAATATTCCATGTGTACTTGAAAAGAATGTGTATTCTACTGATGTTGGATGTAGGAGTCTATAAATGACAATTAAGTTGATTGGTATGTTCTTCATGTCTTCTACATCTGTACTGTTTTCTGTCTACTTGTTCTTTCTAATTCTGAGAAATGAGTGTTAAAGTCTCTAACTAAAGTTGTGGGTTTGTCTATTTCTCCTTTTATTTAATATATCAATCAGTTATTGATGCATGTATTTTAAAGCTCTGTTGTTAGGTACAAACCCATTTAATATTATTAAATCTTCCTGATAAATGAACTTTTATCATGTAATATCTTTATATCTGCTAATTTTCCTTTTTCTCTGAAGATTACTTTGTCAGATATTAATATAACCATTTCAGCATCTTTTATTAGTATTTTCAGGGCACATCTTTTTTCATTCTTTTTTCCCTTAATCTGTCATTATATTTCAAGTTATTATTTTTGTAGACAGTATATGTTTTGGTCTATTAAAAAAATTAATATGACATTATATTTTAATAAAGTATGTTTGGACTGCTTAATGTACTCATTCATATGGTTAAATATAGGCCTACCATTTTGTTTTTTTTCCCAGCTTTACTGAGGTATCATTGGCATGCAAAAAACTGCATGTTTAACTGTTATATTTTGTTATTAATTTTTTGTTTGTACAATGTATCTTTTTTCTTTCTCCTTCCCTGTCTTATTTTGATTGTTTAAATTTTTAGTATTTGATTTTAATTTATCTATTGAATTTTTCACTATACATCTTCTATAATTTTTATGCATTGCTGTAGTAGATTTCAATATACCTATCTAATGTTGCATTCTACTTAGCATTAGTTTACTTCGAGTGAAGTGTAACCTTCTAACTGTATGGGTCTCTTTACCATCCTCCCTTTTTGCTATAGTTCTGATATGTTCTTCATCTATATAACATTCCAGATATAAAACTACTGGAGACCCTCTGGAAATTCTGTGTATAAAAAGGACACACACATTTCAATTTTGCTGCTGTTAGAGATGCTTGGAAATGACTTTTAGGACTAGGAGAAAATTTGTTCAAAAGGATAAGTTAATATGCTTACAATGGTAGAGGAAAGAAGGAAGGGAATTTTTTTTTTAAGAATGAGGAGAGGCTTCCCAGGGGGTCTGTAGATTTCCTTTTATGATTTATTTGTAAGAATTAGGAAAAGAAATAATCTAACCCTCAGTCTTTTAAATGATTCCATCATGCAAACTCTATAGTTCTACGTGGGGTTGCAAAATAAAAGTATTAATGATCTTTCTGTTTAAGCTACTCTTATGGCCTTTCCTGATTACTAAATTATCCTACATTCCTAGAACTTAGCTAAAATCATAGGAAGTCATCCACTCAGGCAAAACATTAGATTGGCATTGACCAATGTATTTATTTATATTACCAGAAAACCTAGGATTTGGTACAATGACACTATTGTGTGGAATGGAAGGGAAGATTCAGAAATTTCTCTTCAGAAAGAACATACAAAAAGAGGATAAGTTTATTTACCTGCTATAAGCCATAAACATTTGGCTATGTAATCATGGTTCCTTTGTAGTTATAAAGTGATCACAACGAAGTATTAAACAGTATTTCTTGGAACTCACTGCCAAACATTTGTAATTTCTAAACCCTCTGCTGAAGTATTCCTTCATTTGTTTCTAAGCATCTTCAAAGGTTATTCTATGTACTCATGAGCAAGTCCTCTCAGCCACTCTAGAGCAGGACAAATTATGTCCTGTGGCCCAGATCCTGCCCCCTCAAGTGTTCAGCTGCCAATTTTTTGTGAATTCTTTCTGACTACATTGGTAGTTGAATAATTGCAATAGAGTAGTAGTTGCACCAGAGGCTGTCTGGCTCACAAAACCTAAAATATTTATTGTCTTGCCTTTTACAGACAAAGTTTGCTGGCCCCTTACTTAGAGTAACCAGTGGCCTTTTCTTGTGTCCTACCTTACCCTTATTCATTGATCTATTAATATTACCTCTACATGGATACCACTCCTGCAGCTGGTACTCAATGTAATCTTTCTAATTCAGATATTGATGTCCCCCATAGGTCCTGACACCATTAAAATGGAAGCCTTTAGAGTTCCACATTTACAATTACTGCCTCCAGATATCTCTGGTTGTTACAGGCAAAGATATTTTAGGTCTTTTGAAATTTTTGATATGACAGAGCTGAGAAGTTCTCTCATGCATCCTAAATGTGCATGGTCATGCTAAGTTTCATGAATAAGCAGAAATTGTCCAAATTTTCCATTTTTGTATTATATTGTATTATACAAAACATTTTTTTTAATTACAAATTTTGATATCCAGCATTTTCAAAATAATAATGCAACAGTGTATTTTCAGATTTGGATTTTGTTTTCTTTTGTCCATGCTCTTCCTAGGACTTCCCAGGACTTGCTCATAAGTGCATAGCTTAGGGCAAAATATAGATTTAAGTGATCATCACTACATTGGACTCAGAATCACCTTTCTTTTAAAAAAAACTGAGACTTTTTTGTTTGCATTTTTTATGTCTCTTTCTCTACCTTTAGAATGAGATGGAGAAAGCTTTTTTTTCCCTCCTTTTTTCTCAGAAAGCCTTTGCTCTTTTAGGTAAATAAACTGCTGATAGATCCTCTTTACCAATCCTCTAAAGACTTGCCTACACATGTCTGTATTTCAGATAGGCATAATCTCTATTAATATAGTCAAATTGTGAATCCTTTTACCATAAATCCATTATTATATATAATCCTTAAAACAACTCTAGAGTAAGATAGTGTCTTCCCTACCATATAGATGAGGAAATTCATACTTAGAGAGGTTATATAAATTGTTCAATTTTAAACAATATGAGCAAGGTGAAAACCAGGCTCCTAACCTGTGTTCTTGCCACCAGACTATGGTGCCAACAATTGGGATAAATAATGGTACATGTCTTTTTATATTTAATCATTTATTTCTTTATTTAAAAATGAAGACTGGTGGAGAAAAATAAGAGTAGCTTCAAAGAAAAGGAAATATCAGAAAAGGACTGCTTAGGAAATGGGAAAAAACAGTTTCATAATTTACCTTTAGTGACTTTGCATATTAATCGGCTGATTTATGTGAAAGGGCTTCAGATTTTTTTTCTTAAGCACCATCTGGCTAGAGTTGTTTCTTTCTCCTTAAAGATTGAATCAATGACCAGGTCTCAAGGGCTTGGTTCCACAACAACACAGCTTTCCCTAAACAAGTGTCTTGGTCTATTACACCAGCCACTGAATTCCAGCCATTTAAAGTACCTGCAATGGGCAGATGAAAGAACAGAGCACAGTGACTACATGATCTGGCCTCCAAATATGGTCTCCTTCCAGACTGGAGAGACCCCATTTGGGCTGACACAGGCAGAGTATCTGTGCTTAGCTGTTCATGTACCAGAGGCAATTAGACTTGGGTGGGGGGCAAAGTTATATTTCATGGTGAAAGATCTTTGGTCTTTTAATTAAAGTTTTCATAAAAGCTATAAGTAAATAGAACAATAGCCTGCCAAGTTAGTAATATCTTAAAATAGTCTTTAAAGAATATCATTTATAATAGCTGTAATATCCATATAAAATAATAATAAAGTCTAGAATTATTTAGAATTTCATTTTAAATACCTTACTGGATTCACAAATTTAAAGAGTTTGCTTCTCTTCCATTAATACCACATGAAACTAAATGGGAACTTAACTACCATGTACCAACTGATAATTTTTATTTTGTTTTAAATAAAGCAATGTTTTAAGCATTTTACGTATTTTCGTGGAGCGCATGAAAAATGTTAACAGTGCTTTTCCAAAATCTGTGATTCTGTCTGTGAGTTATGAGCTTGGTTTGTAGTATATCAGTCTTTCTTAGTCTGAGCTGTATTATATATGCTTGTGTATAGGTGGATTTTCTTTTGTTCCTAACTCTTTCTTTCTTTCTTTTTTTAAAAAAGAAAACAGGATGGTTTAATTTGTACAGTCAAGAGTCTTTTGTTCTCGATTACAGTGCTCAACGTGCAAATTACATTCACCCCTTGGTACAGAAATGACACTCTGCCACTCCCCTGGGACATTTAATCCAGATGGAATTCTAGGCAATCCCTGTCTATATGTCTGCCAGCAATTGCCCTTTCTCCCTTTTATGATGATCTGTGAATTCTCTCTTATCAGAATAATTGGGAAGTGAGGTCTTTAGTTCAGCTGAATAGCTACAGTTCAATGTAGAAAAAGGATATTTGGGAAATAGCTTTACTTTTAAAATATTCACTGTATTCTAGCATTGGTCATAGTGAAGTGAAAAAATAGGGCTGTCTGAACCAAAGGAACAAGTATCTTAAATTTTTCAGAAAGCAATTTTAGTACATGGTTGGTCTATAAAAATTTTAATACTTCCACGAACAAAAAAAACAAAGTTGCTATCACTTGTTGAGTAATTATTATACTACCAGTCACTTTTTATGTATTATTTAAATTCAAAATAATTCCATGAAGTAATTGTTGTTTTTCCAGTTTTAAAGATTGAGAAAAAAACAAAGATAAGTAATTTGTACTGCTACCTGTATATAGAAGAGTTATGAAAACAGTCTATGTTAGAGCATGTTTGTGTGCTCATTGGCATGAATCAGAAGACATGGGAAGTCTGATGATGCTAGAAAGAAGAAACAAACGAAGGTTCGGTCACTGGGAAGGCAAGAATATAGTGGGTCTTGAGATTGTAATTGATAGAAGGAAATAGGTATGGGGTGTTTTAACCATTATTACAACTGGGGAAAAGATTTTTTGTTGTTCAGACAGATAGGTCTACAGGTTTGTCAGTGGTAAGATGAAGGAGTTTGAGTTTAATGTCTTCCATTTTTTAATGAATAATGAATATAGATCATCAGATAAAATGAAGCTAGAAGAAGGAATGAGGGGATTTTATAATTGAGGAATGGTTTTTGGGATGCAGAAAAGTGAGTCTTCCAGATAAACAGTTTGATTTTGGGATAAAATTGAGTGTCTATTAGAACTCTGTAACTTTTAACATCTATTGATTTATGTTAGAAATAGTTCTGTTGTATGATTTTCTTCAACAACGTTCATCTATCTATTCATGCGGACATTTGGTGAAGATAAATAATTTGTATATTAAATTCCTAGGGCTGTCATAATAAGTCACCACAAACTTGGAGGCTTTGAACAACAGAAATTTATTCTCACACAGATCTGGAGGCCAGAAGTCCAAAATCAGGGTGGCACTAGGGTCACATTCCCTCGGAAGTCTCTAGGAGAGAATTTCTTCTTGGGAAGAGTCCAGCTTCCTTTGGATCCAGGTGTTATTTGGCTTATGGATACATAACTTTAACCTCTGCTTCCATTTCCACATGGCCTTCCTCTCTGTGTCTTCCCATGGCATTCTCTGAATCTCTGGTGCAGAATTTCCTTCTGTGTGTCTGTCTTCTTCTCTTCTGTATCTGAGGACAATTGCCATTGGGTTTACGGTCCAGACAGGTAATCCAATATGATTCCATCTCAAGATCCTTAATTACATCTGCCAAGATCCTTTTATCCAAATAAGTTCACATTCACAAGTTCTGGATGGACATATTTTTTTGGAAGGCCACCAATCTATAGGGTTTTATAAGAGGTAGTATTTTATTTTCTAAACTATTTGAATTAATGTGAATACTTCAGACTGAATGCACATGTATCAAGAAATCATTAAAAAATGGAGTACCAGAATACAGTGGCTTTATTTTGAATATTGCTCAAAAGTCAATAGACTAAACACTGCTTTTGGGGCACCTTATTTTTAATATAGAGATAGTAAGTTTCACTTGCTTGAAGTCTAGGACCTAGCACAAATGATCCCCTGCAGTCCTTTTTTGCTTGGCAAACCTCTGGTTCTGTACTTTCTCTAAAATATTTTATTTTGAAAATGTTCCTGAAACATGAAGGTGTGGTAGAAAATGATAAAATCATACACATTTTTTCATTCTGAATCACACTATGAAAACATGGGAAATGTTCTGTTTAAAATAAATAAACATTTGCACTTAAAAATAAAGACAGAAGTGCTCATCATTATCAATGGGAATTTATTTTAAACCTTATGTTCTAGATTTGAGAAATATTTTTCTCATAAAGGACTGATTCAAAGGGCCAAAGGGAAGGGGAAAACTACTCTCATGTAATTCAGTTAAAATATATACAACTCAAGTGATTTTTAGAGTAAAAATATTAAGTCACTAAACTACATGATAAGTTTTAAAATGTATTGCATTCCATATTATGGATAAATAATAGAGATCAAGACGCAGAAAAAATAAAGAAATGGATAGAGAGAAATTTCAGAGAACAAATGTTAAGTAAACAGATGGAAAGAAAAACAGAAATTCTTCAGAAATGAATCTTACCGAGCTATAGCCATTCTTACCATAACTTGTTCATTTGCTTATGAGAATCATGAGATCACTATTATCTGTTATAGACCTTCAGGGATAAAAAGACATTACTTGTTTATGGAAAAGTAGAAACTGTCAATAAAAGACTTCCATTCTGAGCTATTTAAATCTCCAAGTTTAAGTATATGTCTTTGCAGCTGCACAGTTTGGTGCGAGAGGGAGAACCGTTTTTGCACTACTGAGAGAGTGGCTCTGAGAAATAAAGCCTACGGCTGTATTGGACTCCAAGGCTTAAGGCTATCTCTCTTCTTAATATTACTATTTATCATGTATGAAGGCCAAATCCAGAGGACATTTTCAATTAAAAAGAAAAGTGAATTCAGAAATCACAAGTATGTGTTATAAGAAAGAAAATATCAAAGGCATGAATAAATTAGATTTCATAGATAATAACAATAACTAACATATTGAATATATACTCTGCACCAAAAACCATTTCAAGTGCTTATATTTTTTTAAAAAATACCTCACTCAGCTTCCACAAAAACTCAGTGAGTTAGAATTAGCATCTCTTTTTACAAAGGAGAAAACAGACTTAGAGAGCTTAAGCCACTTTCCCCTGGTAACAGAACATGAACAGTAGAAATGAGATTCAAATTCAAATCTGTTTACCACAAATTCTCCATGGGAGAATTTTCTAATATACTTACCTAGCAGACAAAACAGCTAATAGTCACAAATGGATAAATTTCAGAGGGCTTCTTAAGTATTATGTAATGCATCATTTTTTACATGTCAAAGGTTATCAGATAGTTGTGACTACAGCAGGTTGGGCAGTAGTACTGCCTGCCCTATTTGCACCTATCTAATTGCCAGTTTCTTCTACATCAGAGTATTATTGGTCCTTTCCCCTCTGTCCTGTCATCCTTAAACTCAATCTTTATGGGAGGGCATTGGTAGTGATGTCTGGGTCACTCACAACTATATTTCAAACAGAGATAATTCCCAGTGCAATAGACAGAAATTTACAAATCACAGAAGGTAGGTTTGATTTATTTTCTTATTTTTCCTTTTTTTTTTGAAATTTCAGAATATTATGGGAGTACAAATGTTTAGGTTACATATATTCTTCCTTCAATCAAGTTGTTTATTCAAAACTTGAAAGCATTTACAATTTCAGGGACTTCTTCAGTATGTTTACATCATTCTGATAAACATCTTCATGATTTTTAAGAAAATTTCCTCAATCATGTCAACTTTGATATTATAATTAATGTGCACAAACCTCATTACTTTCTTGCTGATACTGTAATACGTTAATCAGACCATAGCAAACAACTTCTTATTTAAATGTTTGTCTGTACCTGTCACTGTTCTCACATTTTAGCTTCATGACATTGTTTAAAATTATGTAAATGATTAACATGCACATTCTCATTGCAAAGTGAAAAGTTAAGAACAGGGATTAACCACCTGCCCAAGGACACAAACCCGGTAAATTGAACTGAGGCACACAGAGTATCTCCACAACTATTTTCTCTCCGTGATTTCAGAATGTTTAAATGCTGCATAAACAAATTAACCTGTTACATTTAAATGTGCTTACATGTAGAGCGTGAACTGTTTCTAAACTTAAATTGGAACTCATCCAATATATAATCTAGTTCAGTAATATTCTACAAGCTTATTATTATATTTAAATGTCTTATTGACATTTGAATATAAAATGAGATTAGGCAAGGCAAAGTGGCACACACCTGTAATCCTAGCACTCTGGGAGGCCGAGGCAGGAGGATCACCTGAGCTCAGGAATTTGAGACCAGCCTTAGCAAGAGCGAGACCCCATCTCTACCAAAAATAGAAAAAATTAGCCGTGTATGGTGGTGCATGCCTGTAGTCCCAGCTACTCGGGAGGCTGAAGGAGGAGGATCGCTTGAGCCCAGGAGTTTGAGGTTGCAGTGAGCTATGATCATGCCACTGCATTCTACCCAAGGTGACAGAATGAGACTCTGTCTCAAAAAAAAAAAAAAAGAAAAATGAGACTATAGAGGAAACACATTTTAATACCTGAGCTGTGTGCACTTAATCCTCTTGATATATATTTCAAAGTCAGCAAGTGAGGGTATATGAGGTGGCAGGGCTTACTCTTATAAAGATCATTGATAATTTTTATTTGGGAAAAGATGAAGATTATAGAGACTTTTAAGAAACTGGTTTTGGGAAAACTAGCTGTAACTTAGGGGTTCTCCTTTCACCCAATCCTGTTAGAATTCTACATTTTTTCTTTAATTTTTTTTTTTTTTTTTTTTTTGAGACAGAGTCTCACTCTGTTGCCTGGACTAGAGTGCCGTGGCGTCAGCCTAGCTCACAGCGACCTCAAACTCCTGGGCTCAAGCGATCCTTCTGCCTCAGCCTTCCGAGTAGCTGGGACTACAGGCATGCACCACTATGCCCAGCTAATTTTTTCTATATATACTTAGTTGGCCAATTAATTTCTTTCTATTTATAGTAGAGACGGGATCTCACTCTTGCTCAGCTGGTTTCAAACTCCTGACCTTGAGCGATCCTCTTGCCTCGGCCTCCCAGAGTGCTAGGATTATAGGTGTGAGCCACTGCGCCCGGCCTAGAATTCTACTTTGAACCATGCTCAAACCAAGTCAAACAGTAGACATTGCATGAACTTTATAACAATGGAAAGCAGATCCCTGACCTTCCTGAGAAGACCAAGTGACCTCTTTTAAAAGTCTTGTCAGATACCTACATTCTCAAGTTCTCTTATGTCATATTTCTTAAAGGATTGCACTGCAAATTCAAAAATGGAAGAAAGAAAATATTCTAGATATCAGATTCTTATTTCGTATAAATTAGAAAGAAATTTTTCCACATGAATAGTTAATATCACAATCCAAAACCAGTGGATGGAACCTATTCACTTTTTCTGTCATATATGTTTTAACAATAAACATAAATATCTCTGACCTACTTGTAGCCAATTTATATCTTTTCCAGGTTGTTTTGCTTTATAAACTTATCCTGCATATGGTATAAAAATGAAGACCATAAATGGGCCTCCTATCCTACCTCTATGATTTGATATATATTGTAAAATGAACTTTCTATAGAAAAATAATATTTATAGGGATAAAAGGAAAATATCACATAAAACTTTTACTATCATATTGATAAGCTTGTCTTATTTTTTACACATCATGGCTAAGTCATCTTAAAATAGTTTGGTTTTGTCTCTTTTCCCGTTTTTATACCTATTTATAATCACACACAAAATTCCACATGTGGATCTGTGGTATTCAAAATGTTCCCTTCTTTATATTCCTAATTTATTATGCATTTAAAATATTTTCATTGTTTCATTACCATATTGGGGCTTTTGTTTCCATAAGAGGATATGTTTTGTGAATCTGGAAAGAAAATTTTTTAAAACCAGTGAAATACTTTGGAGTCTCGTGTACTTTCACATGCCTCCTATTTCCATTGTTAGCTTGTTTGTGTTCATGATTAGTTCTAGTGGTTCTTAATTTTACTTTTAATATTTTAAGCAATGTAATGTGATTTACAGGGAAGGCATAAACTGAGGGAAAGTCAGTTACTGCAGTTCCAGGTAAGCTTAACTTCCCTATTTTCCTTTCGTATTAACTAATACCCATATCTTATCAAACATATTCCTGAGTAAATTTCTGGACTGAAGTTTTGCTAAGCTTCTGGGCAAAAATCCGTGTCAAGTAAAGTGATGCATTCCTCTGTAATGGATTTCTGCACGCATCACTAGTGAAATGCTGGAAGGGCCAGTTGAACTGACGGGCCATGTTCTTTACATTCAAGGTAAAGGCTGCTTGGGTTCATCACACAGTGGAACTTGTGATTTGGTCTGAACTTGCTTTTGAGCCAAATAGTAGCCCCACACACATACGAGAAAGATAAACACTACCAAGGGATTTACAAGAAGCTGTGCACTACCAGCCAAAGAAAACAAACACCAAGAAAAAGAAAGCTCTTATGACGCAATTAAAACTGACTCTCAAAATTCTATTTCTCTCTCCTAAAGAACAATGAAAGGCAGTTCAGTGGTCAAAGTTCAACGTATGGCTAACAGGATTTTCTATGGAATTTCTTGGCTTCTCTTTCACCACACTTTGGAACAAAAAGGTAAAACTCCTTATTTGCCTGAAATAAAAAGAGTTCCTGTATGAAGTCAATAATCCTTCTGTTATTCTTTTTCTCCACAGTTGGTCCAAGAGGCAAAGAGTCAAAAAATCTACTCTCTCTTTGGTACTGAGTGTTTTTTTCTCCTTTTCAAATAGCCTCAAATCTTTTGCAATATGTGCTACGATTTGTTGTTCTTTTATTTATTCATTTGTTTATTTAATTATAATACTATTTATTAGAAAAGTAGGTTTAGTCTGAACTGAAATACATTATTATTTTACGCTAAATTAGAGTACAAGTTGATCATCCTGGGCATAGACTTCACGATTTCTTAAAGTATGCAGTATACAACTCCACTTGTAATTTATGTGAACTAGAATGTAAATACCCTTCTTTGAAATTATGTAACTTCTGTGGCATTGTAGAAATTAACATAACAGAAATGTCACTTTCATGAAATGAAAAAAAGGAAGAAAAGAAAGTTTAGATTCTATCTGTGCATCATAGTATTGCTTTCCTCCCCTCAGAATAAAAAGCCCATTTCATTCAGACCAATGTATTATTTTCAACTTAGAACTCTACTGAACTAAATGCCATTTGAGCCTCTAATCAACTTTTGTTAAGATAATAGATGAATTTGTTTTACAAACCAATGAATGCAAGAACAAAATATGTATGCTGTTTTGAATGTTAGTTTGTTCTTATAAAATGTTTTAAGTTAAAGTCAAGCTATTCAGAAACATGTGGATTAAATTTTTTCTTCAAATACACAAGGGCTTAAAAAAATAGAAGTTTGAACATTTGGCAAAATGCTTGACAAATTTTTTGAAAAGTTATCTGGCTTAAAATATGGCTAAGTTCACCCATCCCTTTAGGAGACCAGCTGTTGATGTGTCATTAAAGGCAAAAAAAAAAAACCGAAAAAAAAATCAATTCAGCTGTGTCTGCAAGCAGGCATGTCAGCTGTAGACACTTATACTGCGGGAGGTCACTTTATGTGTGTTTGCATTGACAAAAAAAGAAAGGTGTTCAAACTCCAGTAGCAAAGATATAAACTTGTATCGGTAGGAGAGGTATTTACAGAACATAGCACATTCTTTTCAAAGAATACATTTTTGGAATGGCAACAATGAAGAATTTCATCTCCATGGAGAACCCATTTGAACGTCTTGTGGGGCTGGCAAATGTTCCAAACCTGCCACTATGAAATAATTGGCAGCAAGGGTGGGAAAAAGAAAAACCTCATTTAATGGTAAATGTAAATCTCAGGAGTCCACAGTCTGCTTCCTCCTTAGGGGAAATGTAAACAGTGGGAAACCTTGTGTTGAATAGGAATTTTCAATGACTGGGATCAAAAGCGAGCCTGGGCCATGTTGCCCAACAGGCAGGGCTGGCTGTGGGAATAGATAGACCAGGGGCTGGTTGCTTAGGTGTTGAGTCTTAAGGAGCTACTAAACTGACTGTTGATCAACCACCATTTGTTATGTCCTAAACGATGCTTCTGAAAAGTTTACAGCTTAAGCTCTTATGAGGCAACCTTTTTTAACTTTCCAGTGAATGATTAACCAGGCAATAAAACACAGGATCACTGATGAGTGGGAGCTCACCGTAACAAACCTTACCCACTTAACAATTTTGCCAAGATGTGGTCTAGATACAGGTTAGTAGATGGAGCCACTGACATGCTCTGTACTCTAAGAACAGGTGGAAAATCAACAACTGTCAATGTTTACTGAGAGAATCCCTGGTAGTGAAAGTAGATTTAAGTGCTGAAGTGTGAAAGGTTAAGGGTCATTAGAAGAAAATATAACAACAACATTATGCCTTCTACTTGGAGATTTATAGCTCTCAAAGAACTTGCAAATTCATTAATAGATTTGATGCTTATGGCAGCCCTGGATTCCTGACTGAATTGAATAGCGATGATATCAGTATCAGTACAGGTGTTAGTATGATTTGCTATGATGTTGGCTTGCAGACTCTGCCTCTATCTAAATTATATTAGTCACTCCTCACCCCTAAGGATTGTTTGTTTGCTTACAGCAAGGATTATGGAATTAATTTCAGCTAAATAAGACTTAGTTTGAGAGATTAATTTGTTTCAAACTTCAAAGGAAGATCTGAAGTTTCTCTCCTTGTATATATCATATATTCCTAACCCTTAGCACATTCATTCTCCATCTTAAAAAAAAGAAAAGAAAAGAAATAACTGTTTCACACAGCTCCCCAGCCATATTCCACTTGCTGTTTGATTAGTGAGCGTATCACATGGCTGTTCCTAGCTGCAGGAGAGTTTGAGAACCACGTGTGAAGCAAGGCTGGAAATATTAGGTTCAGCCAATCCATACTGTCTGTCACAGCCCCAATTCTGAATCTCACTGGGACAATGAGGAAAGCATTTATGGTCATAGCTAGACCAGTGATGACCAACAAGAGGCTTTCAAGCCCAGTTTGCTTCATAATATGGCCGAAAATTTTACTTATAATGCTGTCCTTTCATCAAATTAGAGGAATTAGGAAAATTTTTTACAAAATGAACCTCCATGGCAACCATATGGTTTTTTAAAAACCCACATATTTTCAGCTGAATAAGAACAGATAAGGAGCACAAACTAAGGATCTATGGAGGAACTTCACGGGAAGGACAGACCCTAATTCCCTGTGGGGCTGGGGCAATGGTTGGTTTATAGCAGAATGAGGCTTCCAAGTTCCAGGGGCAGCTGGAATAACTCCGTATTGTTGCTGCTTCTGATTACCCATTTCGAACTCTTCTGAAATGCTCAGAGAAAGAAAACTACAGCCTCAGGAGATCCAGTTACAGCTTGGGAAGGTAGATAGGACTGCATCTGATGTGTCTCTGCCGCCACAGCACCCAGCACGGCATGCTAAATAATGTAACGGAATCTTTCTTGCCTCAGCCCTGATGACAACACTCTGTGCCATATTCTTGAACCTCAGTTTCCTCTCTAGTTTTTTCAAGAATGAAAATAAATAATGAGCTTCAAAATACTACATATGTGTTATGAATATGTTGGAAGAGCTGCATATAGGAAGATTCAATATATGCATTAGAAAGATTATATAATTTTTTATTGTTGCTTCCCAGTTATACACAGATATAATATTTAATGGGTATAAATACTCTAAGTATTCTCCTTAACATTTTTCTGTACAATAAAAGTCTAAATTGTACTTGTATTTCTCTATAAGGCTTAGTAAAACTGTTTCATTATCAATTAAAAACTGTTAATTTTGAAAAGTTTTATATTTTCTTAATTAGCATTTGGACAAATAATGATAGTTTGTCAATGGTATATATAGAGAGAAGAGCTCACAAATCTTCCAATAGGAAATAGGAAAAATAATTCTTATTTTGACAGAGATTAATAGTTTTGGTGAATATTCTTAATACAGACATTCTTTGCAAGTATTTGTCTTTTTGTTTTTATCAGGCATTTGAACCTTTGATTTATTTTGGACAGAATGTCTCTCAGTGTAAGTCTTGCTGGGAAGAAACGTTTCCTATCCAAAGAAGCCAAAGGAGACAGATATAACCTCTTTCTGCTCATGGCAAACTAAGGCTTGGGCCAATTAAACCTCACCCGAAACTTTGGATCTTAAACATTTCATACTAAGATGCAGAAATAGTTGCAAAACCTTTCATAATCTAGAATGATCAGCAGTGATTGTGGCCTTGTGGACCCAGCAATGTCAGGGGATACCCAGAGGCATAAATGTCACCTCTGCTGCTACTGATAGTATCCTAATTAGGCTCTCTTGGGCCAGGCCTTGGCTTGTGCTCCCTTTCATCTAGCCTCACTTGGTGCTGTCCTGTTTGCTAAAATTGACTGTCAAATGTCTCCATCAATTCTATGAGCCACTTGATATCTATCCAATATACTCCTTTTTTTTTCTTAAGTTGGTGGGTATTAGTTTCTATTTCTTGGAACAAGACTCCTTCCTGATTTATATATACACAGACTCCGGCATGCACATATCTATTTGTTGGTGTCTTGATGACATATGTAAAACAAATTCTTACTTTGCTAGTGATCACATCCCATGTAATATTTTACTGTATACTCCAAGATTATTTTAAATCACTAAAAGACATTTGATTGAGTTACTAAAGGGTGCTGTAATTATCTTCCAAATGTTAGAGAAAAACATAGATTATATATCATTCACCAAATAATCTCAGTACTTTAGCAAAATCAACTAATGTAAGTTAGCTATTTAGTGCTACAATTTTTATTTTAAAGACATCAAATATATTTATAAATAAACAACACCATGACCTTTAAGGAAATAATGGAATGTCATTCAAACTGAAAATAAATGAACAGATCCAGTAGGAATATTTAGTCTAACATGTCTAAGTATCTTTTCATACTACATAACTTTTTAAAATATATATCATACTTTCCAGATATTATTATCATATTTTGCAGATATTGTGACTACTTGGGATTTTTTTTTAAATGCTGAGCATTATTGAAAAATTTAGACATTTTGGTAATTTTTAAAATTTGCTTATTTTTCCTCTTGGTTTTTTTACACTATGAAATACTTATGTAATAGAACATAATTTAATTGTTTAATGAACAATAATAAACAAAGAAACATACAAGGAAAAAAAATTGTGGTCAACAGACTTGCCTTTAAGTTCCTCCCTGTCTCTTAGCAGTTGTTTGCCTTGGTTAATCCACCTTACATCTATGAATCTTGTTATTTACCTGATAAAAACACAGATTATAATAATAACAATCTCAGGCTTTTAAAGATTGAGGTAATATTTTTTAATTTACAGGTTATACATAATTGTTGCACAAAATGTTACTGCTATTGTGAATCTCTGATTGAACCCAGGCTTTATCTAATTATACATTTAACATGTTTTTAAAAATTATTTTCAAATTTTCCAATCTTTTGAATATAATATAAACATTGCTATCTTTATTCTCATAAAAATCAGTCACCTATTATTTCATTTATATTTCTTGAATTAAATAATGGCTTATTTTTCTTTAGAAACAATCTATTTTTAAATTACTAGTATGTTGGTTCCTTTTTCCATCAGCCAAAAGTGACATTTTATGTTTATACTATAAGTGGAATAATATAATTCACAGGTCACCTATAATTTTTTTGATGTCAAGTTTATCAACAGAGAATATGTATTTCATTGTTTTAGAAACATTCCTATTTGACTCTTTCAGGAGGTGATGGATACCCAAATTACCCTGATTTGATTAATATACATTATATGTCTGTATCAAAATATCACATCTACCCTATAAATATATACAACTATTATGTACCCATAATAATTAAAAAGAAAAAAACTTTTAAAAGAAAATAAATTTCATTTAAGTCTAGGAAAAATTACGTCAATGGGCTGTAATGAGAACTGGCACTAAAAATCAGTGGATTCATTTCAAGTGTGAAGTCTGCCCCTTTTCTTTATGTTTATTTGAGAGATTTATTTGTTCTTAAATTGTTCTCAAATTTCTTATCAATTTGCAAATTCTATGACTTTTACATATATATAGCTGATGTTTAGCAAAACCACCACTGGAATCTCTTTTTTTTTTTTTTATTTCAGGAAAATATGAGAGTACAAACATTTTAGTTACATTTTATATCTTTGCCTCTCCCTAGCATGGGTTAGAGGTATGCCCCTCCCCTCCACAATGCTCACCACATCCCTCAGATGTAGGTCCACCCCCCAACCTCTGAATCCCTGGTGAAAACCACCACCACCATTTGAGCACCATAGTGTTAATCAGTCAGTACCAATTTGATGGCGAGTACATGTGGAGGCCATTCTTCCAATCTTGTTTCACATCACTTTGGATAATGGGGCTAAACTCAATCCAGGACAATATAAGTGGTGCTAGCTCACTGTTGTTTCTTAAAAGTGAGTAATATTCCATTGTAAACATATACCAAATTTTAATAATCCACTCATGAATTGATGGGCACTTGTGTTGTTTCTACATCCTTGCAATAGTGAATTGTGCCACCATTAACATTCAGGTGCAGATGTTTTTATTATAGAATGACTTACGCTCTTTTGGGTAGATGCCTAATAATGCTATTGCTGGATTGAATGGTATTTCTATTTTTAGCTCTTTGAAGTATCTTCAAATTCTTTTCCACAAAGGTTGCACTAATTTGCAGTCCCACCAGCAGTGTAAGAGTGTTCCTGTCTCTCCACATCCTCATCAGCATTTGTTGTTTTGGGATTTTTTGATAGAGGTCAATCTCACTGAGATTAGGTGATATCTCATTGTGGTTTTGATTGCGTTTCTCTAATGATTAGCGATGTTGAGCATTTTTTTATGTTTGCTGGCCATTATTCTGTCTTCTTTGGAAAGTGTTCATTTCCATTGCTTATTTATTGATGGAATTGTTTGATTTTTTTCTTGTTAATTCTTTTGAGTTCTAGATAGATTCTTGTTATCAGACCTTTATCAGAAGTATAGACAGCAAATATTTTCTCCCATTCTGTAGGTTGTCTATTTGCTCTAGTGATAGTTTCTTTGGCCGTGCAGAAGCTTTTTAATTTGATCAGATCCCATTTGTTTATTTTTGTTGCTGCATTAAGTGCTTTGGGGGTCTTCTTCAAGAATTCTTTGCCTAGGCTGATGTCTGAAAGGGTCTTCCCAACCTCCTCTTCTAGGATTCTTAAGGTTTCCTGCCTTAGGTTTAGGTCTGTTAACCATCTTGAGTGTATTTTTGTGAGAGGTGAGAGATAGGGATCCAGTTTCATTCTTCTGCATGTAGCTATCCAGTTTTCCCAGCACCATT
>CAUYRT010105833.1:0-25842 GCA_963574885.1 Lepilemur ruficaudatus | reverse complement strand
TGCCTCAGCCTCCCAAGTAGCTGGGACTACAGACATGTGCCACCATGCCCGGCTAATTTTTTCTATATCTATATTTAGTTGACCAATTAATTTCTTTCTATTATTAGTAGAGACGGGGTCTCGCTCTTGCTCAGGCTGGTTTCGAACTCCTGACCTTGAGCGATCCTCCCGCCTCGGCCTCCCAGAGTGCTAGAATTACAGGCGTGAGCCACTGCGCCCAGCTGTATTATTCTTTTAAGTTTTTGCTAGAAAGTACAATAGGCATCTTTAACTTTTCATAGTCTGCTTAGACGTAATATTCTAATAAAATTAAATAACATTGTAATAATATGTTCCTTCCCATCTTTTGTGTTTTGTTGTCATATGTACTATATCTATATATGTTATAAACCCCACAATACATTGTTTTGCTTTAAATAGTTACATGTCTTTAAAATAATTTTAAAATTTTACATTTTCCCACACATTTGCCACTTCCTGTGTTCTTCATTCTTGCTTATAAATCCAAGTTTCCAGATGGATTTATGCCTAAAAGAATTACAATAGTGGAACTACAAAAAGAAACTGGAATTCCTAGCAAGAAATTCTTTTGATCCATGCAGAAGTCATTACCACAAGGCTTGTACGATTTGTCAGTTATGCCAGGCTCTGGATGAAGGCCTCTATAAGGCTGGCTCTTCCAGGTGCCTTCAGTTACTGTAAATTGTATACAGCCATCCTCTCCCTCTTCCTTGGCTGAGCTACTTTGGTATTTAGGAATTATTGAATGGTAAGAAGAGAATTTAAGGCGGGCTCGTACATTTCTCCCTCTTTGCTTGAAAAGTACTCATATGAAAAGGAACGGTACATTTCTCTCTTTTCTTTTTCATGCCTGGTTTGACATCAGCAGGTGGATGGACAGTTCATATTGTTCTGACTGAAGGCACTTTAGTAGACATAAATCTGGACACTGACTGCCTTGGTTCCATAGTTACCCTCTTTGCTTTTCAGAAGTCACTCATGACTGTAAAATGATAACTCCTACATTCCTGTGGAACTCATCAATCCAGGGAAAGGACAGTCTAGTTTATCATGCAGGGTGATAGGCCTTGATTGATGGGAAAGTAGGTGGAGGTAGGTAGGGATTAAAGAGGAGTGCAAAAAACTCTTTTCTTTTTTATTACAGCTACGAGCAGCCTCCCATGACTCGTACAATATTGGAGATGTTGCTCCATGCTTGGCCCAGCTGTATAAGATTTTTTTAAATTGATACATAATATTTGTACATATTTATGTGGCTCATGTGATATTTTGTTACATGCGTGCACTGTGTAATAGTCAGGGTATTCAGGGTATCCATCACATTGGGTGTTTATCATTTTTATGTGTTGGGAACACTTCAAGTCCTCTCTCCCAGCTACTGTGAAATATACAATACAACGTTGTTACCTATAGTCACCCTGCTGTACTACTGAACATTCGAACGTCTTCCTTCTATCTAATCGTGTGTCCCCATTAACCAACCTCTCTTCATCCCTACCCTGACCCACCCACCCTTCTCAGCCTCTGGTAACTATCATTCTACTCTCCACCTCCATGAGATTGACATTCCAGCGGTATGAGATTTTATTGACACCCCACTTGTGAACACAAACATGACAGCCACCATAATTCAGTGCCAATTAGAGACAGTGTATAAAATGACATTAAATAAGCCTCCAGTTCCAGGCACTAGACTGAGAAGAGACAGATTCAGATGCCCCCTTTTCATAGGCTTAGCAGACAGCTATCATGGCAGATCTGGCTTAGCTCAATGAAAGAAAAACTGCTAAATTCTAAGACTCCTTTGTTAACAAGGCAGTATCCTTGACTAAGAAGCTCCCATTGTTACCTAGTCCTGTAAATGTTTCTTGCTCGCCTCCCACACTCTATAAATCTGTATACCAGCATGAGTGCAGAGTCTCTCTTCACACTCACACATTGGCCAAGGTTTGTACAGTCCATTTCCCCCTTGCCTAAGCAGCGGGATGACGAAAGGTGAAGAGGTCGTGTGCTCTGCTTGTCCTCTGTTCATAGGGTTTTCTCAATATATGCTGTTCTGTGTCTGCATTGAGTGGAACTGTGTGTGTTTGTAACCCCTTTGCGTGGCAGAGGACAATTCCTAGCATACAGCAGGCGCTGAACAAATATGTGTGGAATAAATGTGTGACAGAAAGAAATTATTAAATCCCTCTCACTATCTACTAGAGAGAAGTCAGGGTTTGAAAGTTCACCTCCTGGGGTTTTCATTGTACAAAACTGTAGAATTGAGAGCCTCCTACCTATTTTGATTTATTTACATTGGAAAGGACTAATCTGAATATTCAGGATTGAACTGGGCACCTGGGTGTCTAACTGGTTCTTCTGCAGACTTTCTTTTCTTTCTTTCTTTCTTTTTTTAAATACAGGTATTAATTTCACAGCCAGACAGACTTTTAAATAATCTCTCCGATTTCAGCCTCTGATTCCCAAACCCTTACAGGATTTTGTGCAGTGAGGTGGTTTGCTTCCCATCAGTTTCCTTCTCTGTGCACGTGAGGCTCGATGATCCTTCTGTTATTCTGTTATTGACCATTTCTCCATTCAGGTTCCACTTGCACACATGTGACTGTGGTTACAGATGTCTCAGTTTCATCCAAGGTAGTATGTATTTGTGTTTCTTCTTTGTTTTGAAATGATTTTCAAGAGAAAAAGACTATATAAATAGTTTATCTCTATCAATTTAAAACTGGATCTCAGGTTTTTTGTTTGTTTAAGACAGAGTCTTGCTCTGTTGGCTGGGCTAGAGTGTAGTGGCATCATCATAGCTCACTGTAACTTCAAACTCCTGGGCTCAAGTGATCCTCCTGCCTCAACCTCCCAAGTAGCTGGGACTATAGGCCCATGCCACCTCTCTCAGCTAATTTTTTCTAATTTTTTGGTACAGACAGGGTCTTGCTATGTTGCTCAAACTCC
Organism: Lepilemur ruficaudatus; assembly: GCA_963574885.1. Lineage (NCBI taxonomy): Eukaryota > Metazoa > Chordata > Mammalia > Primates > Lepilemuridae > Lepilemur > Lepilemur ruficaudatus. Next base: position 22,869 of record CAUYRT010105833.1, on the reverse strand, counting down.
TGGCCTTAAGCGACCCTCCTGCCTCAGCCTGCCAAAGTGCTAGGATTACAGAGGTGAGCCACTACACCCAGCCCTCAAGATTTTTGATGGAGTTGAAATTCAAAGCAAAGATATATTCACTGAGATTTTCTTGTGTTTCTTTCTTCTTTTCATTTTTTGAGACCAGTGCTACTGGAAGACATTTATTTCTTTTTTCCTTTTAAGTGGCTGCCTCTGAAACAAGACCAAATTCTCTTCCCCACTGGAGTTAACACACTATATTATGATTCATATAATCCTTCTCTTGAGACAAAGCTGGTCACACTCTGAAATGCCAATCATTTTTCCTGATTCGGTAGCAGGTATAGAGCAGACCAGGCTGCTGTTTGTGGGTCAATGACAAGGTTTACTCAGGCTGGCATGGCCATAGGACGGATGTGTTAGTATTACTGCCATGTACAGAGGGCAAGTGGGAGGAGAAGATGGCCCCTGAATGGATGGGAGATTGGTTGTTTACAGGGGGTTGGAAAAAAATAAATCTATTGAAGATTTTAGGAGCCAGGTTTCTCACTTTTGGAAAAATGATGTACAAATATGTAAAAGAGGAAGGCTAGAATGATCCATATGGAGTTGGATTGAAATTGGAGACAACAGAGTAAAGTCTCATGTTTTTTTAGATATATATATAAATGAATAATGTACAAATAGAAACAGATGGGTGTACTTGTATGTGTGTATATACATATATTTCCTATTCACTTAGGGCACCTAGAAGCAATGATATCCCAGAGACAATGAGCACATGACAAACCCAGATCTTGGTTTCTCAATTCCATTCTCTAATAAAATAAGCCAGTGCTTATTGGAGAAATAGCTGATACCAAAGCAGGGGTGAGGAACATATAAGATGGGCCTGGAACATGTTGTGACTCCAGATAGTAAGAAAGTACTTAAAGAAAGTACTTCTAATTTACTTTAGAATTATGTCAAAAGAACATAGAAGCCAATTTAAAGGGGCTCCTACTGGCAAAATATGGAATAGTTTGAGCATCAAAATACATAATTAATATAATATATTATAGCCTATTGAATAAAATAAGAGTCTCTGAGTCCATACGTATATAAATACATACATTAGTAAATAAATAAGCAGGAAAACTACCTTGCAGCAGAATACTAATAATACACACAGAGGAAATTAAGAGATTAGGAAATCACCACTTCAGGCCATTATCGTAATAATTGTTTCAGGTCAGAGCCATCAATGAATGCTTAAACTAGTGGGTGAAAGTATGAAGGAGGAACAGGATATTTTCATAGATTCAAATACTTTTTAATTATGGTAAGATTAATCACTCGAACACTTTGAAATTGCTTATTGATTAATAAATACAAAATACTTAATAATTAACTATCTTAATCAAGGGATAAAGTCATCACCAACAACGGGACAAGTAGACATGGTATGCCCCCCCAACACGATCCTCTAAGAGGAGGACAGCATCACTTCTGTGTTATTTCTGCTAAGAACGTGAAACCTGAACATAATCTTGAGAAAACAACAGCCAACCACAAAGTGAGGGTCATTTAACAAAGCAGCAGTTCTGTGCTCTTCAAAACTGTCAATAAAAGACAAGAAAAAACTAGCATGTATTACACATTGAAGGTGGATTTAGAGACATGAAAACTAAATACAATAGATGACCCTGGATTGGACTCTGGACAAAGAAGGAAAGGGTGACCGTCAGGACATTGTTGGAGCAATCGGGAATATTGAATGGAGTGTGTGAATTGGATGGTGGTATTATATCAGTGCTGATGTCCTGATGTGGACAGATGTACTTAGATTTTTCAGCAGAGTGCCCTTATTTTTAGGAAACACACATTGACATGCTTAGGGTGATGGCATCATGTTTGCAACTTATTCTCAAATGATTCAGAATAATAAGGCAAAAAATGGTAAAATGTTAACTAGTAAACTGTTAGCTATTAAAATGTTAACTCCATAGAGAAATGTAGGTGAAAAGTATAAAGGAATTATTGGTCCTATTCTTGCAACTTTTCTGTAAATTAGAAATTATTGCAAAATACAAAGATTAAAAAAAGAGACTGCCTACTTCACTTCCAAGGTTTAATGATGGCTGACTTATTTTGTGAGTTCCTATTCCCCTGGCCTTGCTTTAAGTCACTGCTCTTTCTTGATCCCTGTCCATATAGCCTTGTCATATCCTGAGACAAAACAGGCTGGCTTAAAATGAACCTGTTGGCCTGCCAGTCTGAGGAAAGTGTGTGTGTGTACCCAAGCATGGGTCTGTAAGCAGAGGGGCAAACAATGAGGTTGTACCTGTACTGGTAGCATGTCGTATCCACAGACAGAAGTGTCACTTGGGGATCTCCTTGATATAGATGATAAAAACACATGTAATAACTGTGTAATGTCTGTAATGTCCTCAGTTAGAGACCAACTTTCAAGCTGAATGAGACCGTCACACCACCAAGAATAGCTAATCTCCAATGGGTGACTATCCGAACTCCTAACTGTCTGAGGTAGGCTTCAGAGTCATTTTGCTAGCCTTTGAGATAAAATTTACTTTCATTTACTTTAGAATTATAAAACAGATTAATAAAATAAGAGGCAAAGCTGGGCATGGTGGTTCATGTCTATAATCCTAGCACTCTGGGAGGCCAAGGCAGGAGGATCACTTGAGCTCAGGAGTTCGAGACCAGCTTGAGCAAGAGTGAGACCACCCCATGACCCCTGCTTGTCTCTTTTAAAAATAGAAAAAATTAGCCAGGTGTGGTGGCAGGCACTTGTAGTCCAAGCTACTCGGGAGGCTGAGGCTGGAGGATCGCTTGAACCTAGGAGTTTGAGGTTGTTGTGAGCTATGATGACACCACTGCACTCTAGCCTGGGCAACAGAGTGAGACTCTGTCTCAGAAAACAAACAAACAAACAAATAAAAAGAGGTAAAACAGAAATGTTTCCAGCCTTCTCTCCAAAGGAGGGTCTCACTGTCTTTAGATTTTCCTCTCCTCCCCCTCTCACCTCTCAACATCCATTGTTCCATCCCAGCAGAGCAAAGGAGAAGAACTGAATATGAGTTACTTTAAAAAGTAAACCTCAATTATACATGTTTTATATTTGTTCCTAGTCTACGCTGCTACAAGGACACATTCAAGAATAATGAATCTTAAGCAGGAAGAAAGGAAAATGCTTCCATCACATTAGAAAAAAATCTGTACATGAGCAGCAGAACTAGGGTAGTTTGCAGTAATGACATTGCGGCTCATTGCACCTTAGTTAATGTTGCAAAGTAAGAAATCTGTGAAGAAATAACAACATGTAAGGAGACAATGAACAAAATGTGCTTTGCTCATTTATTGTGACAAGGATCGTTTCATTTAAATAATTCATGATAATGCTTCGCAGCGTGCCACTGAATGTACAACGTGTACTTTGCAAAAATAACAAAGCTTAGTAATATGGGACTTGAATTTAATTCTCTGCTCTTAAATTTCTGATAAGGAGTAGAAAGAAGCTGCCAAAATCGTGATGAAAATGACTGGGAGAACAGCTTGGAGAGGCTGCAGAGGGTGAGTGGATTTGGCAGAGGTCCCTGTTTTCCAGTTTCCTAGGTAGCACCCAAGTCCTGTCTGCTGGCTTCTTTACAAACACGTTATGGCATGGTAAGGGTCTGCAGTGCTATTCGTGCCCCAGTTTTAGTCCCTAATGCATATTTTAATGGGGCTTCAAGGACAAGCCACAGGGGCAAGTGGAACATGTACATCTGGAACCACAGAGGTTTGTGCAACTCCTGAGTTGCATGGAAAAAAAAGACAAGTTGGCAAGTGACAAATACCAGTTGGCCATATAAATGCGCCTTTGGATCCAACAATTTATCTTCTAGGGGTTTATCCTAAAACAATGATTAAAGATATATCTAAGCTTAAGATTTAGCTAAAGGATATTCTTTTTCTTGTTGCTGTTGTTGTTATTTCCCATCTCAAAGGATGTTCTTCTAAGCGTTATTTATAATAGCAAAAGTCAGGGGAAACAAGCTAAATGTCTGAGATAAGTTACGGTATATCTATACAATCTTCCTAGAAATTAGTAGACTGAGTTGAAAAGGAATCTATGCACTAATTTCAAATACCTGGAAGTGCTGGGGAATATAACAACTAGATTAAGAAGCATAATCTCTTCAAAAAGCAAAGTAATGAAAAAGGAAATGAGCAAGATATAGAAATTAGAAAACACACACACGAAGGCAGTAAGTAGAAGCGAAACTTCCCAAGAGTTGGGCCCCATCTTAATGACCAGGGCTGTGCTGCTTTCCTACTGAGAAGAGCCTGGACCCGGGAGGAAGAAGCAAAGAAGCATGGCTTCTCCTAAAAGGGAGACCTGGGGGAAACCAGAATAGGCCTGCACCCCACGTGGGCACAAGGTCCATATTAAATCTCCTAGCACATTTGAGATCCCGGGCTACCATATAAGCATAAAAGCAGGTGAGAAATTGAGAAACCCTGGGGGTTCCCAGAGAGGCAGACACAAACCTGAAACCACTCTGTGTGCTCCCACAATCCAGGGTGGACACACTTCCCATGGAAAATAACCTCCAAACCAAACACCATGAGGGAAGGTCAGCAAATGAAACAAAGGAGAGATTTGTCACCTACAGAACTGGAGGTAATGAAACCATACAAAAGATTTTAACATAAGCATCCTTAAAATAGTCAAAGAGCAACCAAGGTAACAACAGGAGTGAATTTTTAAAATGTTCATTTGGGAAAAAAAGACAAAAAACAGACAATCTAGAAGTAAAAAAAATAGTTTTCAAAATGAAGAGAAAACTCTTTGGATGAGTTAGATAGTAGACTTTTGTGAGACTCAATAATAACTTCTGGGCAATGTGGTGCTGGGGGTGGAGAAAGAAATCATAACTGCAACTGGTACAGTAGGTCCCAGTCCCGTGGCAGGTGAAAAGCTATTTAGGACACCATACAGTATGGTGGCCTAAATATAAGGGGGTGATAGTGGAGTTTTAGGGTGGTATATCTGGGGTATTGCCAGAATCCCCCCATTTTCCCAGCAGGCTGACGATTCCTGCTGCCCAAACACATCCCTGTGGGAGGCTGACTGTCACTCACTGAGCACTCCTGCTTAATGCCACCTCAGAGCCTCTGCTGAAGCCTGTGTCCCTTACCCTTGGTGTGCACTGCAGTGTAATCTAAGCACCATTTTTGAGTTTTCTCAGGCTCCTTCACCATTTAATGCCTGTCTCCACTGCTGTCTTGCTCACTACTCTGTCCCCAGCGGCTGGCAGAGTGCTTGCACCTTGCGTAAGGCTAAATAAATGTGTGTAAATTAAAATAAAGAGTGAAAAAAGAATAAAAGTTGAACAAAATAGAAAAAGAAAATCACTGCTTGGATGAGTTTCCTGTTGTCACTGTAACAAATTGCCACAAATTTAGTAGCTTAAAGCAACACAGATTTGTTTTCTTAGAGTTCTGGAGGTCAGAAGTCTTAAGTCAGTTTCACCTGGCTACAGCGAAGGTGTTGGCATGACTCGTTCCTTGCCTTTTGCTGCTCCTAGCGGCTGCCTGCCCTCCTTGGCTCATGGCCCCTCCCTCCACCTTCACTGCCAGCAGCAGAGCAGCTTCCGGTCTCTCATCTCTCCCCAGTTCCATCAGCTCATCACCTTCTCTTCTGACTCTGACTCTTCCTGCATCTCTCTCATAAGGACCATTGTAACTACATTGGGCCAACCCACAGGATCCAAGATAATGTCCCAGCCTCTTTGCAAGATGTGGTTAGGCTAAAGATCTTTGTCCAAGAAGGTGACATTTGCAAGTCCCAGGGATGAAGGCGGACACTTATTTGGGGGTCGTTAGTCGGCCTACCAAACTACTCTAACTTCTGAGACATGGAAAATACCCCCGAAATGTTTACTCTAGGGCCACTGAAGGGGACATGCTTCAAGCCCCCCAGAGAATGCTACAAACCATGGACAGTAGCGAACTCGATTGGTACTATGCATGCATTTCTTTTTCTTTCTTCACCATTTCACCAACGGAAGGCTCATTCTTACTGTAGATGTTAGCAATCTCGGCATACAACTTTTTTCTTTACTTATTAAGTTGAAAACTTCCCACGTTACACTTAAAGGAAGTCCTGATGGCTGCTCTTTGGCATATCCAGATGGCCAGCATCACTACTCTTGTGCTTCAGAGCCATTATGAAGTCAAATAAGGGTAACTTGGATACAAGCACTGTGATACCAACAGTGGATCTGATCGCCCAGATGGCTACCGAGAGACTGACGGGCGGGCGGCATCTATGGTGTGGATCCCCTGGACAAAGGAATGGTTCACTCGAGATGGAGTAGGAAGATTCCATCATGCCACTCAGAGTGGTCTACTCTTTAAAAGTTATGAATTGTTTATTTCTGAAATTTTCCATTTGATATTTTCAGACCATAATTGACCAATTGTGAATCTGAACTGAAAACGTGAATCTCGGATAAGGGCAGGACTGTTGTATCCAGCGAGAGGCATGGTTATCTCCTTTGTTCTATTAATATTTTACTTTTATTTTTCTAGAATATAAACTGCAGCAAGCAGGACTTTTTCCACTCTATTCACTGTTGAATCTCATGCACCCAGAGCTGTGCTTGATCTATAGTGGGTACTCAGTATTTGTTGAATGTTAAAGGAAGAAGCTTTAGCTTTTGTCATGTCTCATTTACTTACCCTTCTTTAGGTAAAATAACCTCAATTTCTATTTGGCGGTACACATAATTCTTCAGAAGCTGACTCTATGGTGCTAAAAAGCACATGATCAAAGTGTGGGTCAGCCTCCTGGCCATAGCAGTTGGTCACAGTGGGCATGGACCTCAACTAGTACAAAATCAGAGTGAAGCCCAAAGAAACTTATTTTTCTTCTGGACACAACTAAGGAAATGTAAGAATGGAGCTGTGAGTCCAGAGGCAGAGCACAGGGACAAAAAGTGACAAATCATTCTTTTATTACTGAACCACCGGAGTAAGCTTCGACTGCAGCCAGACCTACCTCTAGGTTTTTCAATTATGTGATAGTAAAACATTTCCTTTATTATTCACATCAAATTTAGGGCTCCCTACAATGAAATACATTCTAAAACCACTAAGTAGCATCACAAGTGTAGGTTGAAAAAGGCACCCACAGAACCTGAACAAATCATTTTGTTTCATTGCACTGAGAATAGAAGGGACGAGACAGCTCCCATCCTCTGGGTTCTGGCCTCTGAGGAGGGTGGAATCAAGAGGCGGAAGAAGCCTTGGGGCCTTCAGGTCACTCACACCTGTGTCTTATCCTTGGCTGTTACCAAATTACCTGGGAACTTGGTCAAAACAGCTTCCTCCACCCCGTTCCACTGTGTTGAGCCAAAATCTCGATGGGTGGAGCTCCTCATCTGTTTTACAAATTCTAAATGGTTCTGATGGACCATCTCTCCTCAACTTCTGTGAACTTGACTTCCCACTGGTAGAAGGAAGAGGCAGCATAGCAGATCCTGGTGCTAATGCTGAAGTCAAGTACAAAGCACTGAATGCATGGTGTCATGCATGTATGGTGGTCTTCAGAGTATAGACAACTCCTTTTTGAATCACTTTATAGAAGTCCCAAATTAATTAAAAACTTAAACTATGCATGAGAATCTGAAGGGCTCTCTCCTATGTGTACGGGCATCTGTTTGACTGCAAATGCTTTTTGTTTTTCCTTCCTGATTCTCAGATAAAGTTTGAAGAGCTGAGATGACCAGAGAAGTGACTACTAGATAAACGGACCATGACAGCCTTCAACTGTTCTTAAACAACAAGGGTGGATTCAGGGTTAGTGAATTCAAGGACCCAATGATGTTATTAAGGGCCAAGGAGTTTTCATATTTTCACTTTGCCATCCTCAACAGTTTGCTTTGGTTCAAAGGCTTGTCCCCCGAGACAGTTCCCAATAACTAGCTGCTCTGAGCATCGATCCTCACTCAACAGCAACTGCAAGCTGGCAGGGCGGAAGAGGGCAGGTTCCTTCCTCAAGTCCCTTTTTAAGTTCCTTTAAGCAGAAGAAAAGTCTCCAGAAGCTCTCTAGCAGCCTCCCCCTCTGTTTCCAGGGGCAAAATTAATATCTACACACCCTTTCCTAAACCAGACACCATGATTAATTCAGGCCAACTCTGACTCACCCTTGATAGGGTGGGGTTACCAGCCACCCGGGAAGCCTGTCTACCTGGGGAGAAAAAAACAAGCTTCTGTCAGGAAGAAGGAGAAAAATGTGGAGTGGCTTGGTTGCACAGGTAATCAACCATGTCTAACCTACTAGGCAGGAATCGAAAACAGGTAAGAGGAATGATCTATCCAGCTACCTTGAATTAATGAAATAATGAAAAGTCTTGAATGAACCAAAGTATTAATATTAGTAATCTCCTATATTCTAAAAACTTATCTTGAAAAACTTCTTAGAGAACTAGGTAACAATAGCTATTTAATACAGATTTTGGTAGCTGGCAATTGGTATAAGTGTAACAACATGTGGGGTGGCTTTGGCCCTGAGTGGTAGGCGGCAGGTAGAAGGACACTTAGGAAGAGTGTCAGGTGAAGCCAGCCGAGCCTTGAGAGAACCGTCAGAGAAGCCAATGGCCTTTGGGGAGGCAGTGGGTGAGGGCTCCAAGGAAGAGCGGGGTATCCAGGCCTCAGCACACTCAGAGCCAAGGCTGCCAGGTCCTTGGCTAGATCTATTGCTCCTTACAGATCTAGCGGAGACTCAGTGAAGCAGGCAACAGAAGACTCAGGAGAACTGAAATGTGGTTGGAGTCATGATTGTCCCCGAACTGTGGAGAATACAGACATGAGCCCAGGGTGATTCTGTCAGAAAGCTGAACGCTTCCATGACCACAGTAGGTTTGGAGGTTCGGGTTGGGAATCAGTCAGTGGGGGGTGGGGGAGAGGAGAAGTGAGTGGGGCAGCACGCTGGAGGTGGGTTTATGTCACTTAACTGGTAGCAGCTGGTCCAACCCTAAGCAAGGACAGGACTGGAAAGCAGAGCTGAGGACTTAGATTGTGCACAGGACAGAGGTTCCCAAAACTGTCATGGTTTATGGCATGCTTAAAAAAAAAAGCAATGAAAGGTCTAGGCGAGTCCCTAATCCGAGGAGATGAGGAGATGCCATCCTCAGCACCTGCAGCCTCCATCATAATTCAATAATGCAGTTCCTTTCTCGTGCACTGAGCACCTGCTGTGTGTAAATTCTTCTCCTAGAGAGTCAAAGGCGAACAACATATGCCCTTTCCTACAGAGCTACTGACCCTGCCTGGGGGCAGATACACACCTGCCCATAGCACAGGGTGGCGTTCTGCCTGCAGCGAGAGCTCTTAGAGCATAAAAGAGAGGCACTCAGATTTTTTTCTCATTATCTTCTTGTTATTTTTATAATTGTGAGTATTTTGGATATCTGAATTCATTCAACAAGCATTTATGGAGTGGCTACTATGTGCCTGTATGTTGCTCTAAGTGCTAAGAGACAAAGTCACTGTGCAGCTTTCCTTCCAGGGGAGTAGGCAGAAAGTGAACAAACAAACAAGTACTGTATGTAACAAATGTCAGGTGGTGCTAAGTGCTGTACAAAGAAATCAAACACAATAAAGGGAGAACAGCCCCACTTACGAAATGGGAGGGAGAACTTCAAGTGCATGGACTTGGCCTAATGTAAGCCAATGCCCTTCCGTCCATCCATTCTGGCCCCATCCCCTACCCAATAAAACAGCTTTGGGTTTTTGGTTTCTCCTTTCCTTTTAAACTCAAGAATTTTCTTTTTGAACTTTGTCCACCCCTAAAAACCATCCCAATAACAAAATGCTAATAGTGTAGTTGTCTATAACCAGCCAACCTGTGTGGAAGGACAGGAACGTGTCCAGAGTACTGGGCTGCGGGGAAGGAGGGATCGGAATGACCCAAATATCCAGACTTGCCTTGGATATTTAAACAGCAGTAATTTTAGAACAAGTGTACAGTTTGTCTTTGAATACTCCCCTCTCTTCTCTGACGAAGAGTCTCTGCTTGACCGAGTCTCCTTGGCCCAGCTGGGCACTTCCTTGTGAAATCCAGTTTTAGCAAAGAACCCTGCCAAGTCAGTTCAGCAAGCCCTCCCCACCCTCAGTGTGTGATCAGGTTCCTCCTCCTCCCTCCCCGAGGCAATGTCTGGTCACCCAGGCCTGTCTTCGGCAAGAGTCCTGTGAGGTCAGTGTAGCCTGCATCCCCCTTCCCCCTGATGTGGCCTCTTATTAATTTCCACCCACTGACCCCCCAGCCCACTCCTTGGCTGTAAATGCCCACTTGCTCATGCTGTCCTTGGAGTGGAGCCCAATCTCTCTCCCCGCCACAAGACCCCATTGTGGTGATCCCTGTACCTATCACCACGGTCCTGAATAACGTCTGCCTTACTGTGCTTTAACAAGTGTCATTGAGTGACTTTTTTCTTTACCACTTCCACCACCTCCACACAAAAACATTCAGTAACTCACAGTGATACAGCTGTTCTGTTTTCAAAATTAACCTAGAAGTGTGTTGTCTCTGGAAAACTACACACCCGATTTCCTCGCAGATCACAACTGGGACAGATGTCCTCAACTGAGCCCTTGCAGGGGCTGCTTGGAAAGAACTGGGGGTGGGGGGGTGTCCTAAAGTGGGAGTGGGGGCTATTCTCTCTGAAATACACCTTGGCTGGTACATTTTTCTGCCCTCCCACCCCATTTCCAGTCTGTTCTGATGGAGACAAGTGACAAGAGCTAACTTGTCATGAGCTGGTCATGATCTCCCTCTCCCCCCAACACATGCACACACACATGCATGCACATGCACACGCACACACCCCAGGGTCAATCCAGCCCCCTCTTGAGAATGCAGTTGCATGAACATTGCCCAACCCACCCAGGGAAGCTACAAGTTTGAGCAGCTCCAGCCCTGGAATGAAAGGCCTTTGTGTAAGGCATTGCCCCTGGCTGCTGAGCAGAGGCAGTTTGAAACCGGTCTCACCAGTATGGCAAGGAGACTGATTCAAACTCCTCATAGGTTTCTCCAAGTGTGACAGACACAAACAGCCCAGTTTCCTTTAAGGAGTCACAGGAAAGGTCAAACTAGTCAAGTGGCAGGGGAAAGACACCACTGGAAGCCATTAGTCATGGGGACACAGAAGTTTAATGTACTGGGAGAAAGCCACGATTGAGGCATGAAAGACAAACACCGAAGGCTTCCCAGGAGAGGTGACATTTACGTTGGGGTGAAAAGGAGAATTTGCCAGAAAGATGATTTAAGAAGCTGAACCTTAAAAAAAAAGTCTTAAATATCATAAAATTCCATTTAAGAAATCACCTTAAAACTTAATAATAGAGAATATTAGGACAGAAAACTGTTAGATATTTGAATATATCTCATAGAAGTTAAGAAGAAACTTTTAAAGAAAATTATGATGACTTATTTTCCACCAATATTGCAATACCCTGTTTATAACTGTAACTGCCTGAATTAAAACAAAAGTATTTGGAAATTATAAAGCATAACATCTAAAACAATGGCCTCTCTGCCTTGAAAAAAGGTATTGCACAAATATAGCTCAGCTTACCTATAAAGATTTCAAGCATTCAAACAATGCTAATTTCTCTCATTTATTACCAAACTTATTCATAGTTATGGGGGAAGAGAGATTATAAGAATAAACATGATTCAAAAGAAACTGTTAATAATTAAAAGATGATTGCACTATTACCATTAATGGGCAATCCACTCCTAAATATGTACCTATGAGAAATAAAAACATCCATATACAAAAGCTTGGACACAGATGTTCATAGCAGCATTATTTACAATAGCCCAAATGGGGAAACAGCCCACATGTCCATCGACTGATAAATGGATAAATAAAATATGGCATATCCATACAATGGAATACTATTTGGCAATAAAAAGGAAATAAATACATATACATGCCACAAAATGGATGAACCTTGAGATTGTAATACGTGAAAGCAGCCAGTCACAAAAGATCATATACTGTATGATTGTATTTATATGAAGAGTCCAGAATAGGCAAACTTATAGAGACAGAAAGTAGATTACTATTTCCCCAGATCAGGGGAGTGCAGATGGGGAGTTACTGCTAATGGGTAGGGGGGTTCTTTTGGAGGTGATTGAAACTAGGTTCTAAGTTTAGATTGTGGTGATGATTATACAACTTCTGTGAATGTACTAAAACCACTGAATTGTAGCCTATTGAAAAAAGCAAAGTAATTTTACTGAACAGGTTAGTGTCATATTTTTGTTCCACAGAAAGAAGAATTCAGTACTAGACAAAGGATGCAATTTCCAGTGACAAAAATGTCAAGCCTAAGGTTAAGCTGCCTCAAATTATACCACAAGATCTCTAATGACCTCCAGTGGTCACAACAAAAATTGCCTTGTTTATGGTACATGAGCCTAGAATATGATGTGCAAAGCGGTTATAAATATGGGGTTTGGTCTATCATTTTCATAGCTTGAAAGCTGCAAAGTTGGAGTAAAAGGAAACATAGCCAATGACTATCCTACTGTCCCTTCTGCCTGATTCTTAAACACTGACTGAAGGGTTTATTTTTCTGTGGCCTGTCTTTGCAGCCTCATTCAACAGAGCCAGCAAGGTGCCTGTCTCCTGCCAGTGGCTCTCTCAGGGAGAGTACCTTAACCATCTGCTTTGCACCCATGGATGCAGAAGTAGCTGACAAGGGGAAGGAGAGCAGAAATGGCCCATCAGAGGGGTAGGAAAAAGCGTAAGAAAGAGTGGGAGGTAGGTACTGTAAGCGAAAACAAGCCAATTTGGTTATGGACAATTCTCAGATCCTTTTTGGTAACTTCCTAAGAAATTCAAAGGTTAGCTACCTCACCACCAGGTTCTAGTGAACACATAACATTTCCCTAAACAAACATTAGTAAATAAGCCCAAACCACTTCATACAGTCTCCTTTGTAACCTCAATGAGGTCCCAGCTCTCTCTGCTCGGGGTGAGAGGTTCATTCAGTTGAGAAAGGTCAATGTAATTGCATTTTGTTATTACCCTCATTGCTGGCCTCAGAATACTAGAAATCCCCCAGACTGACACAAGGCCACCTATTTGGGGAGGAAGCCTGGGAAACTTTTCTTTCAGGCACCTGCCACGAGCCTAGCTGGAGTCTTTCACTCAGGTCCGGGCAGGGCTGGAGGACTCTCTGGAATATTTTGGTCAGTCCACACATTACAGATACCTTTAATTTCACCAACCAGCGTCGGATTCTAACATTCATCTGGCTCCTTAACAAGCCACTGGTTGCTCTGATAATAACTAATGTCTGATATTTGCTATGCTAATTAGCAAAGTATCTGATAAACTGAGGTTTTGTGACCTTGCCAATCTAGAGCTAGCTAACGATCCCTAGAGTCATTAATCTGTTAATTCCTGATCAGAACACAAAATGCTCCCGGGTGTAATTTCAGCTAACAAATGTCACACTGTGTATGCTGAGTATTTTAGAGGAAATTACAGACATAAAGTGAGGGAGGGGTAAGAATAAGAACAACAAGCCTTTGGCAATCCCAGACCACTGCTGTACAAGTCTTGCCCATGTTCCTAAATGTTGCTACCACTGTCACTTGTCATATATTTTTCAGATCTATCCATTTATTTAATGATTATTTACAGAGTACTTACCTATGTCCCAGATATCCATTTGTAATATATTGTCTGTCTTATAGTTCCTAGGAGAATTTAATATCTTAAGAGGATGTTAAAAATTCATTGGCTGAAGCCATTGACAAGTTTTTGCCAAAAAGAAACAGTCCCACAATAATATGAAGGCGGTAAAGCCCCCCACGGCGGCTCCACTTCAGCCTCCAGGAGGAAGCAGAGTCTGTTTATAAATCTTAAAATATCAATTGCTTTTTTTTTCCTAGGGGAAAAAAGTATAAATCCTTAAAGGTTATATAAAATTTTACTATATTTTATTTTTTTTTAAGAACCAATGATAATGACATCATTAGGCTACATTTACCTTAACTGTGATTTACTGCATCGTAAAAAAATCGTGAATAAGAATTCTTGACGTTGCTTGTTAGTCCAGAGATCAAACCAATGACTTATAAGAGCAACTCTTTCTTGAAAAAGCTGTAAGAGGGAAAAATGACATATCACCGTACAGTTCAGCATGTTCATCATTGCTAAATAATCTTTAGACGATCTACCAGCAACCTCAGAACTAATATTTGCATATTGTATTACACTCGCAAAGCGCTTTCACATATGTAGTCGGGGTCTCTCCTTTCAGCTTAAACTGTTTTTACCCTGGGATACCGGCGAGCCCAGACCTGTTGGGTGGGCTGGTGGAAAACACTGGCAGGGATGTAATTATGGAAGGCCTCTGAAAAACAAAGAGGATTTTCCTGGCTCTTGTTTCTACCTACGCTAAGGAGGCCTAGGAAAATAGAGTCCATACAATTCATCTTGAAAACACATGCTGGCTATACTCATTTAATTGTAAAATCCATACCTTTTGAAGTAGGTATGATTTCACTAACCCACAACTGGATCTTCATGGCACCCACCACGCTGGAAGTTAATAAGTATTGCTAAATAGCCATTGTTAGTAGTGTCTCCAGGGAAGACATACACCAAGGACCAGAGTCCCCAAACCTGGGTTTCAGTCCAACTTTGCTCAGATAGACATAGACAAACGCACTGTCTTATACCTCAGGCTTTAGCCCTCGCCCTGTCTAGTCTCCTTCCCCTGTGAACGAGACTGAGCCCACGAGAGCTCCAAGAACCCAGTTTGCCTTCTCCATTGCCAGAGCTGCCCTAAGCCACTGAATGATGACTTCCTGCATTACCTTAAAATAAGAATAGGCATCTCCAGGCCATGTGGAGCCATGCGCTTGGCACAGGAGGGGAGAGAAGATTACAGAAACACACAGAGAGACACACATGAACACTCCCACACCACCACCACCATTAAAAGCACCTTCCTTTCATTTTTTTCCCCACTACAGTAACCCACGTGTGTCTCTAAGGTCTCTGTTTTGTGTCTGGAGGTACAGGGGGAAAAGGGAGGCAGATCTGGAATTGCCCATAAGGTTGGAGCTGGGGACTGGGGTGAGGAGAGACTATCTCCAGGATAGACAAAGCTAGGTTTATTTTCATTTAAACTGACTCAAAAACTAAATTATTTAGAGGGGTTTTCTTTAAAAATATGGCAACATGAGACCCAATATGTCACACTAGAATTAACCTTACAAATAAAACTAGTTTTATTCTAGAATATGTAACTCACCTGTCTATTTAATGACCTGTTGCTAAAAGGCGTCCAGGCACTGAATCTGGTGTGGTAGCTCTCCACTTCCAGGGTTTTCCGGGAAGAATCCACAGCTGACATCTCAGCAAATTATTTTCTTCTACTTGTAGGAACTGCAGGCTTATTTCAATAGATGTATAATTAAGATCACCTAGAAACATCCAATATACTGAAGTTGCCCTTATAAGAATTATACAATTACACTAATCCATATATATAATACACAGATATATATAGAATTACAATAATTCATATGTATATATGTGTATGTTTTTATATATAACAAGCCATAAAAATATACCCATGAACTCCAAATCATTGCAATTATTCTGTCCTTATCTACTTGCATTCAAATCTGAATCTAAACAAGTTGTTTTTCACTTTGCGGAGAAAATGGGAGGTAAATAAAAATGTTTTGGCAAATACTAGTAAAGACTCAGAAATTGGCATGATTCTTTATCAGCCAGGAAGATTGACTTTTTTCTTTCGCTTGAAAGTAAAAATTTGAAGCGCTGGAAGAGAACACTTTATCTTTCTATCTTGTGAGGACAGAAGTCAAAAGGGATATAAAAGAAAAAATCAGGCTAATGTATTAGTTATCTATTGCTGCATAACAAATTACTCCAAAATTTAACAGTTCAAAACAACATTTATTATCTCCAAGTTTCTGTAGATCAAGAATCCAAGTACTGTATTAGCCTACTAGGGCTGCCATAACAAATTATCATAGAATGGTGGCTTAAACAACAGAAAGTTATTTTCTCACAATTCTGGAGGCTAGAAGTCCAAGATCAAGGTGTCGTCAGCATTGGTTTCTGGTGAGGCCTCTCTTCTTGGCTTGTAGACAGCTGCTTCTTGCTGTGTACTCACAGCACTGTGTACTCACTTTCTTCTGTGTGCATGCAGAAAGAGAGATCTCTGGTGTCTCTTCTTCTTATAAGGACACTAGTCCGATCGGATTAAGGCCCCATGACTTTGTTTAATCTTTATTATCTCCTTATCAGCCCTGTCTGCATATACAGTCACATGAGGGGTTAGGGCTTCTATGTGTGAATTTGGGGAGAAATACATTTCAGTCCATGACACATGTCTCTCTGTGTCAAGGTCTCTTATAAGGCTATGGTCAGGATGTTGGCCGGATTCTAGTCTCATCTGAAGGCTCTGAAACCCATTCATGTTGCCAGCAGCACTCAGCTCCCACTGCCATTGGCTGGAGGCCTCCCTTGCCTTCCTGACCACACGGGGCTTCTCCGTAGGGCAGCTCACATGGCAGCTGGCTTCTGTCACAGGGAGCACATGAGAAAGCCAGAGGACACAAGAGGGAAGCCACAGTCTCTTTGTAACCTAACCTCAGAAGTGACATCTGGTCACTATTGCTGTATTCTGTTGGTGAAAAGCCAGTCACTATGTGCTCCTCACACTGAAAAGGAGAGGATTATACAAAAGCACACACAGTAATACAACTACTATCACAGTTCACCCTTTGGGTCAGTTCCCTTCCTTTTGCACATGCAGAACACACTCACCCCCTTTTTAAGGGAGACAACCCCAAAATTCCACTTCATCAGTATTTTTAGCTCAGAGTTCAGGAGACATGGATGATTCACAACACTGTTTAGAGTCTCATATAGCTTCTCTTGATTCAGAGACCTCTGAACTAAAAACATAAGTTATCTGGTCCTTGCCCCTACATACAGTATATGTAATGTATGACAGGAAAAGGAGAACTGCAATAGATATTACCATTTTTAAAGGAGAAGGATGACATATAAAAGGGTCCATAGCAATTCTGAAATCCTGCTATAGAAGCCTGGGGTCCAGTTGTCATTTTCAGTCTCAAATAATCACATTCTCTTTTAGACTCTACCAGTGATTCCCTTGACAATGCCAATTTCTCATGATATGACTCAAGTTATTTATTTGATTCTAAGTAGTGTTAGGTGCCCCAATTATTTAGAGATATTTCTTTTCTCTGTATAAAGTTACCTATCAGGCTTCCTTAGGAAGAGCCAAACACTAAGTCTCCTTTCCCTGAGATTTTTTCTTCAACTGAAAGTATTTGCTGGGTATGACCATGTTCCATTCAGAGATCCTACCAATGGTGTGACAACCATACTTTTGAGTTGGTCCTTGCCACTAGGTAGAGTTTTAAGCAACATTTGTTGCTCAAAGGCCTTCTCAGTTTTTTTCATTACTAGTTGAAGACATGAATCAAATTGCTCCTTCCAACCTTGCAAATTCTTTCGTTTTGGAGCTTTCTCTGAATTCATTTTCATTCCTGTTTGCAAACCAGTCAAATATTTTCTGAGCTCCTTTATTTCTTGTAATACCTTGGCAAATGCATCCTGTAGTAATAAATTCATTCTAATAACATTCATTTTATACCTCTTTACATAAACTACAGGCTCATTAGGTATATAATATGTCCTTTAATCTATTCCAGACTACGGGTTTACAACATTTTTCCACTGCATAACATGGATTGCCATCTTCTCATGTCTCCAGTAACAATTTCATACTGTCAGACGGGATGTTAATGCCATGTAATTTGGAATGTCTTGCTGTTGTTATGGCAGCATCCTACTCCTGGAACTAATTTCTGCACCTACCAAACATTTAAGGAACTAATAACACTAAACTTACACAAAACCTTCCAGAGAATAGAAAAATTGGGAATTATTTCCAACTCCTTTTTATAGGTCAGTATAATCTTGATCCCAAAACCCACAAATACTTTACAAGAAAGAAATATTACAGGTTTATTACCATAACTATAGATGCAAAAATTCTACCAAAATAGTAGAACACCAAACTCAGATATACAAAAAAGATAATATATCACCACCAAGTTGGATTCAGTTTTGAAATGTAAATTTGGTTTGACATTACAAAAATCAGTGTTCTTATCATCATTAACAAAACAAAAGAGAAAAATAATATGATAACCTCATTAGATACAAAAAGTGCATTTGATAAGGTTTGACACCCACCCATTCAGGACAAAAAATTAGGAAACTAGAACCAGAAGAGAAATTTCTCCCATCCAAGTACTAACCAGGCCTGGCCATGCTTACCTTCCAAGAGCAGATGAGATTGGGCATGTTCGGAGTAGTATGGCCATAGACTAGGAGGGAAATTTCTAATCCAAATAAGGGAATATACAATAAACCTAGAGCAGACATGAAACTTATGGGAAAATGTTAAAACTTTCTCTCTGATCACTACTATCACCGTTATTTAATATTGTTCTGGAGGTTTTTTCCAATGTGATAAACCAAAAAAATAAAATGTATAATTTTTTAAAAATAAAATTATCATTACTTGTTAATAACATAATTATACATAGAAAATATTAAAGAATCTACAAATAAATTGTCAGATTTAATAAATAAAGTTCAGCAAGGTTGCTGCACACAAGACATATAAAAATCAATTGTATTTCCATATAATAAACAATAAACAACAAATATTTATTAAGCAATAATATATCATTTATAATAGCATTTAAAAATCCAATTTAAATCAAGGAGGGACAAGTGTTCCACATAGAAAACTAAAAATTTTATCAAGAGAAATTTTAAAAGATCTAAAAAACAGAAGAATAAATATCTGTGTAAGTATTGATTCTTCCAAATTAATCTATTACTCAACACAATTTCATCAAAACCTAGCAGGTGTGGTGTGGGGTGTGTGCGTGTGTGTTTGTGTTTGACAAACTGATGATAAAATGTGTATAGAAATGTAAAGGGTTGAGAATAACAAAGACAACTTCAAAAAGAACAAAGTGGTAGGACTTACTCTACTTGATATCAGGACTTATTTATTATAAAGCTAGTGTAAATAGGAGCATAAGATATTGGCAAAAGATTAGACAAATAAACCAGTGGAACAGATCGATGAGTCCAGAAACAGTCCCACTTACATGGAACTTGATGTGTGACAAAGGTGGTGGCACCACAGAGCAGTGGGAAGAGATGCAAAGGGTGACCCAAGTCGGTAACATGTGAAGTAGAACAACTGCCCAGTTGGGCCCAGCTGACCCTCAGAATCATGAGAAATGACAAATGATTATTGTTTAAAGTCACTACATTTTGGGATGGTTTGTTATTCGGCAATAACAAAAAAAGTTGGTACCTGGAAATAGATTATTTCCATAATATAACTTAAAACATATGACACTGACATCAGGAGTGGGCAGTGATTGGAAATTTAAAGGATATTGAGGAGACTGTTCAGTGGAGTCTGAAAGAGCAGTTAAGTTGCTATGAAAGGCTAGAGAGAAGGTGACCTGCATATGTAGCAGTGGAAAGTTTAGTAACACTGTTGCCTGCTTTTATGTGGACGGTAGAAAACATACCAATGAATACAATGACAACATACCAATGACTTGGCTACAGAGATTCCAAGCAGCACGTAGAAAGCCACGATTGGCTTCTTTAGCTGTCCAATAAGGGAGACATGAACTAACTTCAAAGGCCTATTTAGTTTTGGAGCAAAATTTAGTGGAAATAAAGACTATCTAGTAAAATATCTCCAGAGGCAAAAGAATCTCAAAGTAATAAATGTTCTCAGGGCAAAGATCAAATCAGGGATGAGTCAAGGGTGAGACTATAAGACTCTTCAGGAGGGTCTTTGAAAGATTTAAGGTGGTGCCTCATAGATCCTCTTATTTAAAAAGTACAGGCCAGGCGTGGTGGCTCACTCCTATAATCCTTGCACTCTGGGAGGCCGAGGTGGGTGGATCGTTTGAGCTCAGGAGTTTGAGACCAGCCTAAGCAAGAGCAAGACCCTGTCTCTACTAAAAGAAATAGAAAGAAATTAGCTGGACAATTAAAAATTTATAGAAAAAATTAGCCGGGCATGGTGGTGCATACCTGTAGTCCCAGCTACTTGGGAGGCTGAGTCAGGAGGACTGCTTGAGCCCAGGAGTTTGAGGTTGCTGTGAGCTAGGCTGACGCCACAGCACTCTAGCCCAGGCAACAGAGACTCTGTCACAAAAAAAAAAAAAAAAAAAAAAATCCAGAAAAAAGAAAAAAAAAGTAAAAAGTACAGTTGCCCCTTGAAAACATAGGTTTGAACTGTGCGGGTCCACTTATATGCAGATTTTTTCTTCCTCTGCCACCCTGAGACAGCAAGACCAATCCTTAATCTTCCTTCTCCTCCTCAGCCTACTCAATGTAAAGATGAGGATGAAGACCTTTGTGATTATCCACTTCCACTTAATGAATAGTAAATATATTTTCTCTTCCTTATGATTTTCTTAATAACATTTTCGTTTCTGTGGCTTACTTTATTATAAAGTATACTTTATTGTATATATTAATACATATACAAAGTATGTGTTAATCAACTATTTAAGTCATCAGTAAGGCTTCTAGTCAACTAGTAGACTATTAGTTAAGTTTTGGGGGTGTCAAAAGTTATATATGGATTTTTGACTGCAAAGGGAGATCAGCGGCCCAACTCCTATGTTTAAGGGTCAACTATAAAGGAGTTTCAAAGAATCTTAAAGTCTTTGTCCCACAACATGCTGATTCATGGCCCAATGCAAAAGAGGACCTATCTCAAAGAGATTTGTGGGTATAGCTTTGTCTAATGCAATAGATTACAATTAGATACATAGACGGCCCCCAAAATTGTCAAGAGAGTTGTTCTAGTGAAAGCATGACTAGCTTGGAATTAAAAACAAAACAAAACAACAACAACAACAAAAACAAACCTAAGAAAATTTGGAAAAAGTCTCTGGGTCACCGCTGTGTGCTGGGTGTCTGGGAGACAAAGAGCTTGCCTTTTCAGTTCACAGGTTTCCAGATCAAAAGGAGCTATGCACTAGAAGCCTCATTTGCAATTGAACCTGATGCAGATCACAAGAGAGACTGGACTTCAAGCCTGGTACCATAACTGGATGAGACCTTGGGTGTCCTGGAGCAGGGTAAATATATTCTGCAT
The DNA here is from genome assembly GCA_963574885.1 of Lepilemur ruficaudatus. Lineage (NCBI taxonomy): Eukaryota > Metazoa > Chordata > Mammalia > Primates > Lepilemuridae > Lepilemur > Lepilemur ruficaudatus. The sequence continues at coordinate 1,566 of CAUYRT010105833.1, read as the reverse complement.
ACTACAGGTGTGAATTGTTGTGGCCAGAGGGAGGAACACGGCATATTGTCTGTACATATGGCCAGGAACAATTGCTCCCATCCCTCTACACAAATACCAGTTCTCCCATCAAGAGGTAGAGTCTATTCCTCTGCCTCCCCTTGAATCTGCACTAGCACTGGCTTGTTTTAACCAATGGATGTTGTGGAAGTGATGATGTGTGATTTCTGGGCATGGGCCTTAAGAAAACTTGTACCTTCTATTTTTGTACTCTTGGGATCCACAGGCCTGTAAATAAGCTTGGGCTAGAATACTGAATGTCAAGAAACCATATAGATAAAGGCTGAGCCAGCCCCCAGATGTTTCAGCCACCTGAGTCAAAGTACCAGATGTAGGAATGAACGCATCTTGGATATTTCAGTTCCAACCAAGCTCCCAGGTGAAGGCAACCACATGAATCAGTGCAGCCTACAAAACATGAAGCTGAAAAACTGCCCAGCTGAGGCCAGCCAACCAATTGAATCGTGAAAAATGATAAATAATTCCTGTTTCAAGCTACTAAATTTTGGGATGGTTTTGTTCTCCAGCACAGACTGACAAAACCATGTGTTGATGAGCATCCAAACTTCTTACCTACAGCTGGTGAAAATGTAAACTGGTGTAAGTACTTTGAAAAACTGTTTGGTATTATTTCCTGAATAATGCCAAACTTGACCCTACAGAAAAAGTACACTTGTGGACTAAAATATGTCAACAAGAATATTTTCAACTGCATTGGATAGCTCCAAACTGGAAACAACCCAAGCATCCATCAGTAGTTGAACAGATAAATATACTGTCATATGTGCATGTAAAGGAAAACTATCCATCAATGCAATGAATAATCTGCTGCTACACAACAATAGGGGTGAATGGGACACATACCACATTAAACAAAAGTAGCTGGAAACAAAATAATATATTTTGTATGGTTTCATTTATACAAAGTTCTACAATACAGTGTCAGAAGTCAAGATAGAGTTTACCTTGGAGGAAAGGGAGGGTAGTGATGGGGAGAGGGCGTGAGAGGTGATCTGGGTGCTGGTACTGACCTAGAGGTGGGAGCCCGCACTTCCCTTCTCTCTGTAATTCACTGAGCTCTACACTCCTGATTTGCATATTTTTCTATAGCCTCTATTTCAATCAAGAAGTTTGTAAAGTCCTATCATTTACAATAACATCAAAACTATTAAGTAGCTAGAAAAAAATGAAAGTGTAAACTTTAGTAAAAATATTTTAAAGACCTAAATAAATGGAGAGATATGACTTATTCATGGATGACAGAGCTCAGTAGAGAGACTAATTCTCTCAACTTGATCTATAGATTCAATGCAATCTCAATGTAAAAAAGATATTGTGAGGTGTGTGTGCATGTGTGTGCATGTGCGTGTGTGTGTGTGTGTGTGTGGGGATGTGTGTGTGTGTAACTTCAAAGCTGATTCTAAAATATTTATGCAAGTTTAAAGAGCCAAAAACAGTCAAGACAATCTGGAAGAACAAAGAAGGGAGATGTGTTTCTAGATGTTAAGATTCACTATAAAGCTGTGG
>CAUYRT010105832.1:0-187611 GCA_963574885.1 Lepilemur ruficaudatus | reverse complement strand
CCTGTAGTCCCAGCTACTCGGGAGGCTGAGGCAGAAGGATCACTTGAGCCCAGGAGTTTGAGGTTGCTGTGAGCCAGGCCGATGCCATGGCACTCTAGCCCAGGCAACAAAGTGAGACTCTGTCTCAAAAAAAAAAAATAATAATAATAATTGAGTTAGATGATTTCAAGTATACGGGAGGATGTGTATAGGTATATGCAAATACTATGTTGTTTTATATCAGGGACTTGAGCATCCATGGATTTTGATATACTAGGGGTCCTGGAACCAATCCCCCGCAGATACTGAAGGACAACTCTAATTCTATGAAAATCATGGTGCTGGGGATCGGCATTTGTTCATTTGACCAATAAAACTTTGCTGGCACCATAACTGTTACCCTCTCACCATAATTTGAGGTTAAAATTGAAAAAAGTAAATAGAAGAAAGTTAGCCTTGGGCCCTTCCCAAGAGGGCCACAATGACTGTGTCATCCAGATTGTAGTACCAAGAGACCCACAAATCTCAGAACGTGTTCGAGGAGCTCCTAGAAGGAGGATACTCGACTGTGGCAAGAATAGCAGTTGTGGGAAGGGAGAAGGAGAGTCACACGCAAAAATGAAGTGCACAAAACACAGCGCCGGCTTTGTTCCACTCATTGGATACAGCAGAACAAGAACCCAAGAGATGCCTGGGTGTGGCCTCCCTGTGCCCTTCCTTAATGGGTCAGTATACAATGCAGCACACTCACCTGTGTTGCCATAGCAACTTTAAGGCTAATCTATCTTGAGAGCCAACCTGACAAGTCGGGAACCCCTAACCTGACCACTTTACTGGTGGTTTTGCAGGAATTTAAAACTCAAAACTCATTCTATTCTGCTAGAGTGGGAAGGCAGGTAATCCCCTAGGCTTAGGGGATGAGCCCAGTGTGACAGTCAAATCTTTCTGTCCTTCCTACACCAGCCCACAGCCCTGTCATCAGGCAAAACACACCTCAGCCATATGAGTCTGGCAAAAATAAAATAGAATATTTCTGTGAATACTTTGACGTGATTGTTCTGGCCCTAATTAACACTTTTCTCATGCTATTAAAGTAGAAAGAACAATACTAAGCAGAGATTTTGAAAAAACATCTTGTTAAGGACCATTCAAATCTGTTTGGGTAGAGGTCAGGGATGGAGAAATCAGGAAGATGGAAGATTCAGGAGGGGGGAAGAGGTAGGGACATCTTTGGGGCCCACTAATAGGTAGTAACCAACTCTTTTGATGATTCCATACTCCCATTTTGACATAAAAGTGGCAACCCAAATCAACCACATTGAAAAGACCTGTTTTGAGATAGGCAGAGAGAGCCCCAGTAACTAGAGGTCATTGAAAAACATTATTATAGTTTGGATTTTTCCAAAAGCCAACCCTGAGACAAGGATCTAGGTACAAGCAGTTTGTGTGGAAGTTAACCCCAGGAAGCACAGCGAAAGAGGGAGAAGTCAGACAAGGAAAGCCAATGAAAATGGGTTTCTGCAATGGGTCACTGAGGCTCAGTCCTGCTGGGGACCCATGGGGAACCGTGTGGAACACAGCTCAGACCTGCCCTCACAGTGCCTGGGTTTGCACCCCATATGGCAGGTGTGAGAATGAGCTGCACAGACCAGCTACAGCAGCAAGCAAATTGGCTGAGGGCCCAGTGGCCTTGAAATCCACCCCCAGGTTTGGGCTGGGCCCTGCCAATGACTGCGTGGGGCTGGAACACTAAGGCGGACCTGTATCTGGGAGACATGGGTCTCCTTCCTTGGCATCTTAGGCTCAAAAACTTGCTGACAGCTTTGCTGACAGTGTAGACTGCACCATGGTGTAGGATGCATCCATACAAGCTTCTCTTCATCTATTTTTCTCAAGGTCAGACTTGCCTCACGGCCTGACAGCTCCCCCAGCCTTCCAGACCTCCCTTCCTCTTCTGGTTTACACAGCGTTTCCCCTGTGTGTCCATTTAATCCACTCTTGGTGTCTGCTTCTCAAAGGACCCAGACTAACACATCCACGAGAACCATCCCTCCTTGGTGGAGGGTTACTCCTGGGGACATTAACTCCCCAGCATTTCCCGTCTGCTTCACTCACCAGCTCCACAAGCTCCCAGCATAAGCAGGTGCCCCCAGGCAGAGAGATACAAGAAACCTCCATATGAGGGAACTGTCAGTTAGTGGCCCATGGTGAGCATAAAGGCAGGACATCCATAGTGACAGTGTCTGCTACTAGCATTATGGCTTGGTTATCTGCTCAAGTATGGAAATAGATTGTTGTGCTCAGTGAATATGATCAAGAGACAAGGAAGGCTTTAGGCAATGATAGTCCCAGGCTTCTGTCAGGAAAAATAAACATTTTCCACAATTAGGGTTACTTTGCTTTTCCTTATCCAACAATCTGAATCATTTTTTCTTCCTATCGCTTTTCTCAATATTCTCAATTTGATTAGTTGTTATTGATTAACATGGGAAGTGTTTCAAGTTTGTAACAGTTATGTCTTTGGGTAACAAAAAGATGTAAAAATAGTCTTTGAAGATGAGCTCTAAGCAATGAGTCTTATAGTAGGCACTCAACGGTGTTTGTTCCCTCCCTACTTAGTCCCCTGAAGATAAAGGACCATATGCATAATAGGTAAAATCCCTTGCATGGTTATAAACAGGATCAAAATGAGATAATTATGTGAAAGTACAGCTGTAAATTGTAAAGGAAAATTAAGAGTTACTCTGGGATCTTGGTAACTCATTAGTACACTGGTTCAGATGCACCATGGGTCAACGCAAATCCTCAGAAGCAGGAAACCTGCAAAGAGGAAAAGCTTCCTAGAACCTGGTTAGCATATAATATGTCCTTCCAAATGTGTGTTCCACTCTGTTTGCTTACTTTAAACACAACTTAAACCTCTTTATGATATTCAGACAATAAAAGCAATTTTTAGCTATTGAGAAAACATTCTGTTCCATATGTTAGACGATGTACCATTTGTTGTAATTTTAGCATCCTGAATATTCTACATTTGTTTGTAATTTAATAGAATCAGTCTTCTGCCTTTGGGATATTATAGTGCAATTTCATGTGTACCATTAAAAATATAGTTGATATATTCTACAGACTGACTTAGCTGCAAATGTAGAGAAATTATTGATGCTGCATGGTAAAAATGAAGGAACATGAAACCTTGAGAAAAACGGAGAATCTAATTTAAAAGAATGGAAAAGGCAGAGATAAAATCAGGACAGTGACTGATCCAACACCATGCACTAATATATCTTTTATACTTCCTCTTCTCAAACTGAATAATAGAGGTAGGTCAGAATTTGCATTGGTGCGAATCACTCAGATGAGGAGATAGGAAGAAGAAGACACATATATTATCTGGTCAATTTTAACAGATACAGTTCAATTGCTCGATGGTTCATTTGTCTTTTCTGAGCTAGATTTGAACAAAGGTGACCCTCAGAACTCGTTACAAGATCTTGTTATTTGGAAAATATTTTATTTTTGTGTTTTCTTGAGACAGCCTCAAAGATTAATGTCTAAAATAAACTCAGCTGTTGAAAAATTTTGACGATACAATCAGAAAAGTAATTCAACATGTCCCCAATGCTTTTAACTCCAGTGATGAAATTCTAATCTGTAACAAACTTGGAAAAGAGCAACAACAATACTCTTGGGTTTCCATACCTCTTTATGTATGGCTTTCCGCTAGCAATTTTAGCTTCAATTGCATCCAAAGCAAATTAAATTAAACTTCACTAGAATTCTGGAGGCATCTTTGTTCTCCTCCAATCATCCCAAGGAATGTAGTTGGTACGAATTAAAATATTAAAGATGTCACAGATTTATCAGAACAATACAGTGTTATTTAAGAAAAAAAAAAAAAAGTCGGGGAGGGGAACGGTGCTTAACCAAGAGTCAATGCCATTCCTGACTCTGCTGTTCTATTCATTGGCTATGCAACCTTGCTTACCCTCAACTTAGTCAGTTGTAAAATGAGTTGTAAAACAAGGATTTGACTATCCTTGAGCTCTAAAATACCATGTTCACATACATTCATCTTCTCTTGTAATTGCCTGTTAACTTATCTGTCTCATCTGTCTTACCACTAGACTCTTTTGTTCTTATATCTAGCCCAATACCTATCACATAATAGGGACTCAATAAATATTTGTTGACTGAATGAATAATCACATGTAAATAAATATAAACATCTCTTTTTGCTTACATGGATATGTTCACTGAGGTTATGTTCACTGGCCAAAATTGATAATTTGTCTAACAGATGCCCAATAGGCCTATGACTTCAGGAAACATCATGACAGCATGAAGTAAAAGACATGTCTGGGTGCCTGAGTATTAGGTCCTTTCCTTGCATGCCTAATAAATTTGAGGGACAGATGGTGAAATAACATAATAATTGCATGCTTCCATATTTCTGGGACAGAAATACTTCCGACTGAGCATAAATCCACAACACTTTAAAATTTGAAGGACTAGCTCACTTCACTGAATTCATCAAATATTTAGAAACAGTATAATACTCTCCAGGAAAGGACTGTTTAGGTGCTACAACTTGAATGTTTAATTAGACATCTTGTTGTAACATCAGAATGTTGTGCTAAGCCACCATGTGCTCTTTTGGAATAATACATTGATAATGGGATTGAGCACTTCAGAGAAACTGCCAAATTTTACAACTGTCTATGGAAAATGACAATGAGGTTCCACAAAAAACATATATCCTAAACTAAGAAAGAAAATGCTGATCATGTGCTAAGTTAAAATATGTGGCCAAATTTGGAGGGCACTTGTGCATTATATAATTTTTATCTTTGAACATTAATGAGATAGCCTCAAAGGAGGTATTAAAAGTGATAAAAATACTACTGGAGCTATCCCACCTAAAGGCAGGGCAGTGAAACCATTCTATATGATAGTGCAATGGTGGATACGTGACACTGTGCATTTGGCAAAACCCATAGAACTATACAACACAAAGAGTGAGCCATGAACTTCAATTAATAATGATGTATCAATATTGGCTCCTCAGTTGTAACAAATGTAGTGCACTAATTCAAGATGTTAATAATGGGAGAAACTGTGAGTGAGGGAGAGAAGGAGGATAAGGGAACTTGCTGTACCATCTGCTCAATTTTCTGTAAATCTAAAACTTGCTCTAAATATAGTTCATTAATATTTAGAAAATACTATTGGAGCTATTCCACCTAAAACCATCAACTCAGCAAATGGCTATATCAACTATGGGCAAACTATTTCATTTATATCATGAGTGATGGTTATACCCAAAGATGATGATGACTGAGGTTGTAGTATTTTGATATGAAAGTTTTTTTTATTAGCTCCAGACCTGGGATATAGAATACAAGAAGTATTTACAAAGTCCTACATAATCTTTAGGGAGAGGTCTTCTGATTTTGTACCTTATACTTAGCTCTACCAACTTCTACATAACTAATGATGGAATAGGAAGAATATTCCCATAATGTCATATTGGATGATACCTGGGAAGTTATCCGATAAATAAAAAATTATCATCATAATAAAACAAAATGTCAGAGGATACAAGAGCCAGAAGAAACCAAGGAGATGACCCAGTTCAGCATCCCCACCCCCTTCTTAAGTAAAGAAAAAAATAAGGCTGAAACATATGTCCTCTGTGACATGAATAGCCCTATAGGGAAAAAATTCATCTTTAGTCAAGTTATAGGGATACTTGAACTATTTCCAGAGCAACAGATTAATATTTAACTTGTGAATACTGTGAAGTTTATAGGCAATTGCTTTCCCTTTTCCATCTAGCTGCAAGAACGCTCAGCACCAGATTTGTGGCGCATTCCCAGCAAGTTTATAGGTTCAACCTTACTCCTGACTAATCTTGCTTTCTTATTCATCTGTGCAATTTTGGGACTTATTGCTATCTTGCTGCATTAAATGTGAGACGGATGACCTTGAACAGTCCCTCTCCTAGCTCACCTTCTAACTCCCCTCGCTCCAGTCAGGGAGAGATGTGTGGGTCAGAATAAAACATTTAAAAAATGGTGATCAAAGAGAAATTATTTTAGAATGGTGCCATACATCCTAAATGGCCTAGACAGAGGTCCATGTAATCCTTCATCAAAATAAGGCAAGTATTATTATTTTACAAGGAGTGAGATCAGAGTGATGTGAACTGAAGAATATGCACTCCTCTTGAAACTAAACATGTGCACACTCTCCCGGGTGGTATACTGATGATCTATTGAGTAGAGAAGCAAAAGTGCTGTAACATTTATTTTTATATAATTTTCATTTAAGCTCTACTAATAATGTAATGTAAAGATGACCAGGCAACATCGTTTCATCAATGAGTCAAAAACTCTGCTATCAGAGAAGATTTCATGAGGAATTCCCAGCAGGAAGACTGCAAATGTAGTCTTCATTCTTATTGCAGTTTATTCACTGGCTCTCACAAAAGCGACAATACCTGTAATGTACAGAGTCTCCTTAAGATTGACGAGGTAAAGACCCAATACAAATGTGCCAAAGATATGAATCAGCATCTCGCAGAAGAGTAAAAGCCAAATGGCAACAGAAATATAACATAAAAAGAAGCTCAAAATTGCAAACAAGCCAGGAAAATGCAAATTAAACTAACAATGAGAAAGCATGCATTGGTTTGACAAAAAAATAAAAAGAGTCATTACACCTTGAGCAAAAGAGTATCCTCGTGCATTGCAAGTAGAAATGAGAACTGTTACAGGAAAGATACAGGAAATTATGCATAATACGATTCCACATTCACAAACCAACACCAAAAAGCACTCTCTGTGTGGATATATTTAGTCCATGTGAGCTTAGATGTATAGGAGCACAGGGAGACATATGGAAGGATATGTGTACTGAATTGTTAACACGGGTAACCTTTTAGGGTGAGGAGTTCTAATGTGGATAGGGTAGAAAGGAAGAGAAAGAGAATCCAAGAAGTAAGGAAAATAAATCACACTAAAAACAGCAAGTATGACATGAACACATTGTGCATATGTGTATAATTTTACACAGAGGAACTTAAAAATAAAGTGGAAAATAAAACCCCTTAAAACTTCCAACGAGCTCTGTGCCATTTGCTCTGGGGAACTCCCAGTGGGGTGGCACTCAAGAACAGGACAGCTTACATATGTGTAGATCCCAAGCAGCTGACACCTCCCAGAAGAGTGACCACCAACACCTCCATGGAAGGATGACAGGATAGACCCTCACCTACATTACTTTTGCATTGTATAAAAAGCAGTAAGTCCTTCTGGGATTGAGTTTGGGACATGAAAGAAGAAATATTAATACATGAATAGTCCAGGCCACCAGTATAACTCCCACCAATCAACACCAACACCCAAATTGGGTTCTCATGCCACTGAATAATAGCTCACTGTAAAAGTCTATTGGGTTTTGTAGCCTAACCTCCCCATGAAGGGGCAATCATCTCTTCTAGAGTTGCACTGAGAATTAGCACCATCTCCTCCTGGATATTCCAGGGCTGGCAGTACCAGGAGCCTCCTAGACCTGCCTTTCCATGATTCTAGTTCTATCCTATGGCCAAACAGAGCAAGTCCTCTCCCACTTCTGTGCTGTAACTCTTTAAAGAGTTAAAGACAGAAAACTATATTTATTGATCTTTCTTTCTCTGAACTGAAGAACCCCATATTCTCAAATGATGCTTCACTGGGCCTGGGTTACAGCCACTTGAGACCCTGGATAGTGCTCTGGCTGCTAACGTGCTTGTTAAAATGGGATCTGCAGAACAGAACTGAATTTCCAGCTGTGGTCTGATCTGTCAAGAAAAGAGCAGGGACAGAATGACTCTGTTTCCATGAATGCAACCCAGGACAACACATTGATTTTTTTTTTTTCTAAAAGAATCACATTATTAGCTCAATTTGAATTGTGATCAATTCCAGTTATTTTAAAATTAATTGCTCCCATATTAGGAATTTAACTTGTGCAATTGATTTTAAGTATCTAGAACGGTAACTGCTTTAAACTTTTATTGATTTTGGCCTAGGATTCCAAACTGTCATGATCACTTCACTTATCCATTCTGCTATCTGTTCTATTAGCTGGTATATTGCTGCATGAGGAATTACTCCAAATTTTAGCAGCTTAAAACAACAATTAACATTTATAGTCTCACACAGTTTCTGTGGGTCAGGAATTTGAGAGCAGGCTGGCTGGTGGTTCTGGTGTGGTCAAGACATTGGCTAAGCCCTCAGTCACCTGAAGACCTCACTATTGGCTGGAAAGAACCACCTCTGAGATGGCACACTCTCATGACAGGTAAGTTGATGCTGGTTGTTGGCAGGAATTCTTAGGCCTTATGGACCTCTCCATAGGGCTGACGGAGAGTCCTCCTACATGGTGGCTGCTTCCCCGCTGTGCGATAAACCAAGAGAAAGAGCTGGAAGGAAGATGCAATGCCTTCCATGAGCCTTAGAAGCCACACAGTCACTGCTGCAAATTCTATGGAGAGAGTTAGCTCTGCCTTTTGAAGAAAGGGGCATCAAAGAATTGCGGACGTATTTTAAAACCACAGCTATCTGATTTATCTACAGGCTGAAAAAAGGAGGAGAAGGGTCAAAAAGCACTAAGCAGGCTTGGGTTTGAATCTTGCCTCTGCTACTTACTAGCTCTATAATCACAGAAAAGTTATTAACTTTTCTGAGAGCCTCATTCTTTACCCATGAAATGAAAACAAATATAGTGTATACCTCATTGGGTTGTAGAGGCAGTTAAATTTGATGAAATATGTTAAATGTCTAGTACAGTATCTGGAATATAGTAGGTGTTCACTAAACTGCTGTTATAACTTCACTGTTACTTGATAGAGATGACGAAAAGACAGAACACTGTGGTTTGAACAAAAGTCCACCTTCCCACATATCACAGGAGGTCATGGGTGCAGGAATGTGGGACCCTGTCTCTCTATGGCTGGAGGACCAGGCATAAAGAAACAAAACAGGAACCTGGTAATGGAGACTAGGAGGTGAGATTAAAGGTTTCTGTTGGAGCCAGACAAAAGGATATGCAGTGAATTTACATACTGAGCAAATTTTGTGTATATCAAGTAATTTATGCTTAAATCTTAAGTTTCCTTTAAACTTTTTACTGAAAAAAAACTATCTTTGAAAGAGGAGAATATTGAAAATCATCCATGTTCTTTAAACATATCAAAGAGTAGCATAAAGTGAATTTTTTAGAAATGACAAGTATTTTGTTATCTTTAGGACTCATTAAGAGACATAAGAGCTACTCTAAACCCTAAGCCAAATGAAACATTCAGTAGAGTAAATTTCGTTTTCTTTCTTTTTTCTAATATGAAAAAACGTAAACAAAAGCATTGCATAAAATAAACTTATAATTGAGCTTCACAATTCAAAAAGGAAAATGAAAATTTAGATATTCTCTAGCTTGTTTTCCTAACTTCCATGCAGTGCTTTGCATTTTCAAGGTTTTAAACACGAACTAATTCTTACGACAGCCCAGGACATAGAAACTATCACTATCTCCATTTTACAGATGGAGAAGCTGAGACACCAAAACCGGCACGTCTCAGTTTAAGAAATTCAAATTTGGAATCCAGTGAGAAATGTAGCTTTTCTACTGCCGTGTTGACTGGGAAGCTATTGTAATGTCAGGCATTGTAAAATAATTTTGTGTTTTTCCACACACTTGACAAATGAATATGAAGGTAATAACTCTTGTATGCTTTGCAATATCCAAACTTACAGGCCATTACCTAAAGACTCCATCATCAGATTTATGAAGGCTTTCTTAAATCTGTGAAAATATATCTTGTGTTCCAACCTAGGTGAAAGTGCATTTACTTTCTTCTCTGCAAGACCGATTTTAAGAGTGTCCTAACCATGCTCAGGGGGTTGACAGAGACCTGCCAGTCCTCCCGGTTTTCATACACTGTCTTTTATTCGTTTACGGCTCGGCATTTACTGTGGTAACAGATCATCAAGTACTCATGACAATATTTGGCAGTTCACAGTTCAAGGCAGCAGTGTGCTCTGAGTGATGGGGTTTACAGTATATACATGGTTATGATTACAAAATTGTGCACGGGCCAGGGAAGGGAAATAACCCAGCAGATTATATTTCAATGCACCCATTAGAGGATCAGCGTGAGACACCATCAGCAGCAGAGGAATTCATCAACTTCACAGGCACCCAAGCAGTGTTAAAAGCTTTAACTTTACTAGAAATATAACAAGTAATAAAAACAGACAAGACCTGAAATGGTCTAATGGACCTAGCACAAATGTGGCAGAAGATTAACAGCACTAAATTCTCAGGCATGGAAACTTTCTCCAACATTCAATAAGCAGTTTCTGGAAATTCAGGACCTTTCAGTATGAATATTTGTGTCAGCATAAATAGGTCCCCGGATGGACAAACTTTCTTTGGTCTACGTGGTCACACTGAGTTCATATTCTTAGAAACTCTGTTCAAGTTTTTACCTTAATGTGCTGCTGTAAATCCTTTTAAATCCAGTTTTCACGTTTTTATCTTTTATTGATGAAAATATTTTCCTTTCTTTAGTCACACTTGTGTCTAGGGGCATCTACCTGAGCCTTCCAGAACATTTTTTTAAAAATGTTATTATAACATGTTTGAGACATAGAGAAAGGTAAATAAATAACATACAAAATTCCAACTCACTCACCAACCAACTAAAGAATTAATATATTGGTAGTACGTTTGAAGCCCTCTATAAACTCTTCGCCAGATGTACTCCACCCTTTTCTCTCGGCACTAATGCCTCTGCTGAGTTTGGGGTTTATCATTCCTAATGCCCAGCTAACGTATAGATAGTGAACATCTAGTGCATAGACACGTTATATCTATCTACTATATCTCTAAGCAATATTTACCAATATTTTGCATATTTTTAAACTTTATGTGAATGGAATCATTTAAGTGTATTTAAGCATACCTTTGCAACTTGCTTTTTTTGTTCAACATTATTTTTATAAAACTCATCCATCTTGATACCTGTGGCTCTAGTTCATTCATTTTCATCACTGTATAGTATTCCTTGGTATGGCGATATCACAGTTTATTTATTCATTCCCCTAAAGATATTTTCTATAGAACAGCTGTGATTATCACATAAACTACAAGCAAATTTTTATAATTTTTTAGCGTGCATTAAAGTTATTGAAGGAGAGCATATGAATATTAATGGGATGCTTTTCCTAGTGGCAGACTCTGAAATTCATACCGCCTGCTTTTGAAGATTTGTGGCTATACCACTTATTTTGCTAACCTTATGCGATTATCAATTTTTAAGCATATGCAATTATAAACATTTAAGGATATGTAATTATCAGCTTTTTGTTATTACTGTTTATATGATTTTTTTTCCAAAATAGGTAGCCTATATGTCTGCCAAGGCCAATGGCATTGCCTTCGCCTTCTGTGTGTTCTTAGCAACCAATTCAGTGCCTTATTGTATCCATGAACATTCACGAGTGGTTCTCATTTGAGAATAGAATTAATGCTTTGTTAACTACATTTCTATTAACCAAAGATAGCTATGGAGGGGGAAACTTCTCCATAACGTAAACCTTAACAGGTATAACAACATGAAATAAAGACAGGAGTAGACCAAAGACTGAAGGGAAAAGAATATAGGTGAGTGACATATATAGTCTGAATTCAGTTTTCTTTTAATATGTCAGACATCGGTAGTTATATTATTGTTCAATACATCAGTACAAAAGCTGACAACACTATTGTAATCTGCCTTCTCTTAGGTGTTTCAAAGTTAAAACATAGGCTTTTGCAAGTGGCAAGGGAGTAGTTATATAAATACATAAAAAATGTTTAGGCAGAGAGAGAGAGAATAATCATAATTCTAATTCACAATAAATAACTTAAACAAGAGCAGTACAATTGATGCATAGCTACATAGCCATAAGTGATTTCTGTCCAACAAGTTACTCATTTGAAATAAAATGTATTTTCAATCAATAGATGAAGTGCACATTATCTTACAATGCCTCCGGGAGAACAAAGAAAAAAATTGAAAGTAAGAATCGGCAACCCATGGCACATATGCTGATTGCTTCTGCCGTATTTCTTTTCTAGACTTTTTTTTAAACAAGATTTATATTATCTTATTTTGTGTAAATTAATTTTTCTTACAAAAATAATCATGATCATTTTGGAACATTTGAGCAATCTAAAAAAATTACAAAGAAGAAAATAAAACTTCAATATAGATCTCATTTTTCATGTATAGCCACTGTTAATATTTACTATATATGCATTTTATTACCTATGCATATATATTCATATTTAAATAAAACATGAATATATGATAGAAACTGTTTTATGACCTTTTTCACTAAGCACTACATCATGCATATTTTTCCCCAGCATTGTTCTTCTTTATCCTCAATTTCAATGGCTCCGCATTATTCCATCATGTGGATGGTCCATAATTTATTTACTACGATTCCATTTTTGGATGTTTGTTTCCAGTCTTTTACCCTTATCAGCAATGTTGTAGTAAGCATCCTTACTGATAAATCTTTCTATTCATCCATGATGATTCACCTAACATAAGTTCTTAGAAATGTGATAGCTGAGTCAAATGCTATACATATCTATAATGTTTTTCTTATGTGCTGCCAAACTGTGGCCCAAAAAATTGCATCAATTTTTACTCTTACCATCACAGTCTGAGAAATCTCATTTCCTCAAACAGTAGCTTTAATACATTTTATTAAAGACCTGAAGCCTTCCCTACTCCCAGTATCCTTAGCCTTTGCCATGTAACCTTGCAGTGGCCTCCTGCTGTGGCTCTTCCTGACCTTGAGCATGGGGACTTTCTTTGGCTGGTGGGATGTCAACATGTCACTGTGATGCATGGAGAGTCCTCAGAAGTGCCTTTGTGCTTGGGCTTGCTCTCTTGTACCTCTGCTATTGCCTAGGCTAGCCCACTGGCCCCAGGAAGAGAATGAAAAGCACAGAAAAATCACTCTCCAGCCAGCCACCAAGTGCGAGGTTGAGTACAGCAGAGACCAGAAAATCAATTCAGGTGAGTCCAGTGGCGATCAGCTAACACTCAGCTGAACCAAAGACTTGTGAAAAATTATAAATTATTGGTTTATTTAGCCACTGAGTTTTGGGGTAGTTTGGTTTGCAGTGATAGCTAACTGCTGCAGTTGCCAATGCTGCTCTCCCCACATGTTTAACAGTTACGATTTGGATAAAGGTTTACAGATTACAGAGTGCTTTCATTGTATTTTCTTATTCATTATTAACATAATTTTACAGATCAGAAAGCCAGAATTCAGAAAAGTTATTATTTGCTCAAGTTCTCTCAGTTATTAAGTGGCAAAGTCAGGGTTCGAACAGAGATTGTATAATTATACCCTTTTCTCTATTCCAGACTTTTTCTGTAAGGAACCAGATAATAAATACTATAGGTTTTTGCAGGAATATGGTCTCTTGTTGTGACTACTAACTCTATCACTGTAGCACAGAAGCAGCCATAGACAATAGCTACATGAATGAGTGTGTCTATGTTCCAATAAAACTTTATTCACAAAAACCATCTTGGCTACCCCACCAGGAATGTCTGTGGCTGGCACAGCCACCCTTCACGTCAATGGCTAGCAACTTTTCCGTCAGTACTTTCCCCATCATTAGTGCTAATCTGTATTATTCCCCATTGTCAGTACTAATGAAGGTGCTAAAAGTATGTATACACACATACACACAATATATGCACATACATATACATGCACATATATATATACACACATATATATGTATACCAAGATGGCAAAGATTTAGAAGTGACAAAGACTCATCTTGTTCAATTTCATTTCAATTTCATTTGGAAACTGACGCTACCAGGGAACCACAGTCAAAAAAACAACTGGTAATATACCTCCTTGAAAGCAATCACAGGTCGAAGGCCCAGTGCTGCAAAGGAGATGATGGTTGGAAAAATGTATAAACGGCTGCTGGTCAATCATGAAAATAGAAAATAACCGAGCAGAATCCATCAAAATAGGCGATGTGTGAAAATGAGAATTTCCCAACTTCGTTCACAAAGGGGCGATTTGAAATGAAAACCCATGAATGCATGAATGAATGAATGAGTGATTGAAGAGGTGCTTAGGGAGCTAATGTCAACCCAACTCGATCTCAGTAAAGGTTAATTGAGACAAGGCAGCTGTCTCATCTGCTGGGGGGTGCAGCCCATATTGAGAGGCTTGGCAGCAGCAATATTAATATTTCACACAATTTTAAAGTGATCAGAACCATTTTCAGTGATCTCTGGTTTTCAGAAGAATTCAGCTATAGGGCTGGCTACACAATGTAGAAAGGAGCAAGGGGTAATACTGAATTTTAGGATTGAATCCCAGCTCTACCACTTACTATTAATAGCTGTGTGACCTTAGCAACCCCGACCTTAGTCCTCCCAGCCCTCTCCCCAGCCTCTATTAAAAAATATGGCAACAATAATAGGTGCTACTTTAAACATTTTTTTTTGCAGATTAAAGGAGGCAATGCACTTAATATGTTAGTACAGCCCCTGGTCCTGTGGAAGAAATAGATAAATTAATAGCTATTCACTAAGACCAATGCTGGGTGATGAGGATAAAATGCAATCCTTGACTTTAAGGAACTTTTGAGGAACTCAAAGTCTAGTGGGAGACCCAGACATATAAATAGACAGCAATTATAAAGTGTGAGAAGTGTCATATCAAGGACATTTATGAGGAATGTTGGAGAAAACGAGAGGGGAATGACAAATTAACTATCTCTATTGAGAGTCAGAGGTACTGTGTGCCTCCGTGTGTGTTTTATTAGCATTAACACTGTTGTTGTTGAGTTACTACAGGAATAAATTACTTTCACTATGCTGTAATCTCCTTGAGGGTAGAGATTAATGATCACTCTCACCCAGCACAGCCCTTGGGACTTAATCATGGTTTGATGAATATTTGTTGATTTATAGATTTTCTTAAAGAAACTCTTTACTAAATTTTTTACTAAAGAAAAATGTTAAAAGTTATAATTAAAGGGGCAAGCAAACTAGTTTCTGTTATCCTTATTGTCATGTTCTGCATTTTGAGACTCCATTGGGTTTATCTGATGTTATCGTTAAGGGTTTTGGAATGAGTCAAATAAAAGTTCGCATTTCCATTTCAGCCCTAATTACTGATTCGAGACCTTGGGTGAGTGACTTAATCCTCTAGAGAAACCTGTGTGTCAAACGATGTCTGGTTTTTGGCTTAAGGGCATCGGTGGTTCTGCAGCCAGGCTGCCGGAGTCCAAATCTTAGCTTGCCATCAGTTAGGGGTGTGATGGTGGACTACTTAGTTTGGGTTCTCCACAAAGCAGATCCTTAAACAAGGACTCGGGTGCAGGTAGTCTATCTGGGAAGGTAGTCCCAAGAAGCACAAGTGATTGAGTAGGAGGAAAGGGACTGGGAAGGGGGAAAGGGCCCCCAAAGTGTGCTAACAGGCAAGATGCCTCTGGGGAGAACTGGGGTTCAGCTGTCCTAGCAGGAGTGTGAAGAACAGGCCTCAGAGTTACTCCACTAAGGGAGGAGAAAGTTGGGTACTCATGAGCCGACTTGTGAACTTTATTGACTGAGAGTTGTCCCTGGGGTGTTGAAAGCCCCCGCTCTTCCAGGCTGCCCTGCTCAAAGGCTGAGCAAGCACCGGTGGCTCTGGGGACACCTCTGTGGCAGAGACGCTAAGCAGCTGTAGCCCAGGAGGCAGGGAGCTGTCTTCACACGGAAAACATCCACGGAAGCTGCGGGCGGGCTGCAGAAACACGAGACAGGGCATCCACAGTGTCCCTCACACCTCTAGGCTCCATGTGCTTTTTTGTATGTACAGTAGAACAAAAATAAAATCTACAAAGGAGATTTTACAAATGACAACTAAGTGCAATGCACGATCTTTGGTTAGATCCAAGAGTTTTAATAATACCGCTTTAAAGAACGTTATCAAGTTGAGGAAATTTGAATATAATCTGCATATTAGGTAACACTGTTGTATCAGTATTACGTTTCTTGGGTCAGATAATGATATTGTGGCTATTTAGGAGAAAATCCTTGTTCCTGAGAATACATGCTAAAGTGTTTACAGGTAAAGTGAATGATGTCTGCAACTTGCTTCCAAATGTTTAAAAATATATGTACACACACAGGCACATGGAGAGAGAGAAACAAATATGACGAAATTTCACAATTGGTGAATCTAGGTTAGGGTATACAGGTGTTCACCACACTATTCTTTTTTTACTTTTATGTAGGCTTCAGAGTTTCAAAATAGAGTAGGAAAAATGAAAAAGTAGAATCTATCTCTGTTATTATTATTGTATTATAGTATTGTTTGAACAAATGAAAATTAAATGGCTTCAGTAGCTCAAATTAAAGGGATTAAAGATAACCACGAAGGAGATTATCACAAAAACTGATTTCCATTGGGGTTTTACTTTCTCCGCAGACACTAGGGAGTCTAAGGATAGAGAAATGTGTCATTCTGGCATCTGATTTCATATTCATAACAATGCAAAAAAATAGATTATGTCCTAAAATGATTGAGAAGCTATGGTTTGGTTGATGAACTAAAGATGATATAGAAGAGAAATCAAGCAACCATAAGGCCCTTAAATGTCTGGGAATAGTACATTTATTTTAATAGCACAAAATGGAAATCAATTCCAATTTCAACTGAAGAATATATATGTGTTGGAATTAAATGATCTTAAAATGTTTACACCCCATTTTGGCTCTAAAAAGATGAAAAACATCAAGAAGAGTATGTGATATAAGAACAGCTATATTAAAAAATAGGAATCCATCCTGCAGTATGAATTTTTTTTAATTGGCACCAAACAGCCCAACAAGATATATGCACCATAATAAACTAGAGATTAGAAAACTGAGACATAAACAATAAAAATACATCTCTCTAAAGATAAATTTTTTAAAGATGGCAAAATATGGAATGCATATATTCAGATTCCCTTCTCTCAAGCTATGTTTGATGTTATTTTAAACTTTTCATTTGCTAACATGTACATGAAAACCTAAACATAAGATTGAAATTCTGATAGCAAAAGTCTCCAGAGATGTAGCAGATCCCTAAACTTTTTTTACCTTTTAAATTTCCTAATCTTCAATCATCATGATATAATTTTTTGGCGTGCTTAATTATTGCTCATCAATCTTCTCTTCTGCATGATCTGGCTGAATGCAGCAAGAATGTTTGCAGAAAGGCACTCCCTCTGTCTCTCCCTCCTGCACATCCACCTGGCAGGGTATTAGCACACCATTCAGAGAACACAAGGAACACAGGGAAACATCAGCATAGTTAAATGATGCCATCAGCCTCTGAAGTGTACTCCCAACTGTGCTGCTCCATATGAAAGAGCTTTTAAATATAGATCACCTGGGGGTCTCCTGTGCAAATCTAACTTTTCTTCCTTGCATTCCATCAGAAGAACTAAAATAGGATGAGCATTTGGAAGGCAGAGACCCCAGTTGTTTCTCTTTATTTCAACAATTTTAAGCTCATTTTGCAAAAATATCCCGTACCACTTATGTCTACATGACGTTAATATCTGTATGGAAAGCAGAAAATTCATATAAATTAGTTGAAGAGTAAGTCTAATCATCTATTAGGAATCAAATATTTGCTTTCTACCTTGAGCTAATAAAGTGCATTTTAGTGCTAACCTCATGCTACTACGATGGAGCAGTTCTACCAGATCTTCCCTTTCCTAGCTTCTCTTACCTGTCAGATCCACAGTCTGCACCTGTGCCTCCAGCCAACGTGTACATCAAGTGCCTTTTGTAAGGATAGATCTTTTAACTCTAGATTTCTTTTGGTTTTTAAGAGACTTGTATTTTAATGTCAGTGGATGGCCTAGCTGCCTTCTTCACTCTTTTACTCCTCCTTTTATTGACTTTTCCTCCCTCTTTTTACCCCCTGGTTCTGTCCTCACATCTCTGTCTCTCTGCACTCATCCCATCTAGTGTTATTTCCCTGGTGGTGACACACAGTAAGTGATATTCCCTCTTGCATTGTGTTCCTGATTTCAGGGCAAGTAGCTGAAGCGTGTGCCTTGCCATCTGATTCCTCTGCCACTGGCACAGACATTGGGACATGGGTCAAAGTCTGTGCTGTAGGAGGAGATGAGTAGGAAGTAGTTCCATTCTGCAGGAAGGGTAATAGCGGTTGGAATGTTTTCAGAGAAAGGGGCGGAAGTCTGTTGTATGGGGGGGGAAGCATCTTCCCAGTGTGCTTCATTTTTCTCATCCTATACTGACACGTTCAGTTGCCTGTCTCAGCCACGGTCTTGGCAGGAAACAGATGGCAAACTTAACAGGGGGAATTGAGAACAGTTTAGTGAAGGGACTGTCTACAAACCTGCAGGTGTGGTTCAGGGAACTCAACAAGCAATAGTGAAGCTTGCTGGAGCTGGCAAACGGTGAGAAGCTATTACCACCCTCAGCCTAAAGAGGTGAGAAGAAGGACCAGTTGTTCATGCTGGGGAGACCTACAGCTGCAGGAGAGAGCCACCCATAGGAGCTGTGGTCTTTGTTACAAGGACTAAGCCAAATTAGAGTGACCCAAGAGAAAGAAGCCAAAAAAACAACTGAGGAAATAAATACCCTGACCTCTCTTCTTATCCTCCAACTTCCTACTGAGCCTCTCATTGGTCAACCCCAACGGGAAGCCAGAGGGCACTAGCTTGATGCAGCCCACAGAGCACAAAAGTATGGAGGACAGTGCAGGAGGAGCAAATATGTGTTACAATAACCAGGTTTTTGTCAATTTGACTTGTGTGTGCAGGTCCATGCAATGATGTCGATGCCATGAAAATAATGATGAGGATGAGGAGAACAAATATGATGATGGTAGCAGTGTTGGCTGCAGTAGCAGCAGTGACATCACTTTACTTTCATAGAATACTTTACACTTTCATAGTGCTTCCACCCACATATCCCATGGGCCCCAGGAATAGAAGGACAAACTATGAAGTATATGGATTGCTTTGTGAATGATCATGTCTTGGTTTAATTGTTGTTCTAGTGGTTTGTATATAGTTGGAATGTTTTATTAACTTATTTTAGTAGTGGATATTAAAAACCTACTATGTGCCAGGCTCTGTGCTAGCCTGTGAATGACAGAAAAGGTCTGTTTCCTCTTGAACCCTATACGCTATACATAGTTTTGGATTTTAGACCACTTCCCTGGTGAGAGGAAGACCTGGCCCAGTTACAGCACCACCCAGAGCTACCACTCAAATTTGGGGCTCAGTATAAAGTCTGCAGGGATGCTACTGGGGCTGGGTGCACTTTATACCTTTGGACTCTGTTGTGACCCCTTCTGGCTTTCTAGATGCCTCTTGTTCTATCTTGTCTAATGTTGAATAATGAGAAATGGGGAAACATCAAGTTAAAAGCAAGTACAGCTATTGCAGTCTCATTTTAATCCCTGGCAAAGAATGATAACAGGATTGTTTTGTTTTCTGTGCTTTAAATTTGTTAAAGACCTATGATATCTCTCAGCTGAGGAAGTTTCTAGGGGAATTAAAGAGAACATAGGGCTTACAGCCAGAAGATCAGAGTCTTAAGACCCAGACTTGCCACAGATTGGCTCTTAGATGTTGGAGAAGTCATCTGGTTTCTCAAAGCCTCCATTTCTTCATCTATAGAATGGGAATAGTAGTGTTAAGAGAGCAAGATTATTATGTGAATTAAATAATATATACTGGACGAAAGCTTTTGTTAAAATCACAAAGACTGACTCAAATTTTAGTTTTTATTATAAGACTTGGCTGGTAAATTCACTGAAATATAAAGATATTTTGCTGCCCAAAATTTGGATATTGAGAAAGATTCCGTTAATTTTGTTTTTCATCTAGATATTTGGCATCATGCAAATATAACCACA
The DNA here is from genome assembly GCA_963574885.1 of Lepilemur ruficaudatus. Lineage (NCBI taxonomy): Eukaryota > Metazoa > Chordata > Mammalia > Primates > Lepilemuridae > Lepilemur > Lepilemur ruficaudatus. Next base: position 167,617 of record CAUYRT010105832.1, on the reverse strand, counting down.
AGAATACTTCTTAAAATTTCTGTGCAAATTGATTTCTCTACAAATGAAGTGAATTCTGTATACAAAACAATTATTTCTCAGAGAGTTTGTCTGAACTTAACTGCTCTTTTTCATGAATTCAGCTACAATTTCAGCCACAGGCTACTTGTTTTTGGGATTCTGCCTTTTGTGTACTGTTAACCCAGAGGATTTGAGCACATGCCCTACCCCACCGACCTGCCTCCTGCAGAATCCTCCAGAGGCAGTGCTTTCGGACTAACCAGGGATGAAGGTATGAATCCTGGCCCCACCACTTGCTGGCTATGTGACCTTGACAAAGTACTTAACTTCTCTGAGCCTTGATTTCCTCATCTGTAAAATGGAAGATAGAGTTGGTTATTCTATTTGGCCCCCATCCCCAAATAAAGTCCATACTCTCTCCTTTCTCTGCCTGGGGAGTCCAACCCCTAAAGATAGCTTCAGTGAGACTTACTTGGATTTAGCCAATAGCAGGTCAGCCTGCAGAAGGGGTTGAGGGGTTGGAGTGTGTCTTCATTCTCTCCCTGCCTCTGAGTATTACAGATCTGCCAGTGACCCCAGGCCCCCAGACCAGCTCTGGTGGTGGTTCTTTCTCCATGGCAGTGGCAATCACTGGGCTCCTGTAACACTGTTCTTCCCCTTACCCTTCCAGTCCTCGGGCAACTCACTCTTGTGCTAGTCTCTGATATCTCTCCATTGCTATTGGTTCCCTAACTCTGCCCACATACCTGTAAATAATCTCTTCACTAAACTGTCTTCATGATTGTATCTGCACATGCTTTCTGTGTGCTGCTGGAACCCTGACTGATACGGAGGTTTAATAATAACAGGTATTGTCTAGGATTATCGATTGAGGATAAGCAAATAGTATGGGTAGAGCACTTAGAATAAGGAGAGTTAAAAGCTCCATAAACATTCACTATTGTCCTCTTGCTCTCCACCCATCCTTGAAGCCCTAGTTTTCTCACTTGTGCTCCACTTCAGCTTAGATATCCGCTGTCTTCTCCCCCTTACTCATGTCTACCCCTGCTCCTACCACCACCCAAGTCCAACTAAGAGCCTAGTTTTCTAGACTGTCCAGTAGGGAGTTTGGAAAAGATCAAACAGTCCTAAAAATAGCTTCTTCACACTGTTAAACAAAACCGATCTAAAAAATTACCCACACAATTAGAAAATACATTGAGTGACCATATCATTAACTCCCATTCATGAATTATAGGTTTAGCATATGTATGCAGCAGAGTAATTTGTGGAGAAATAAACTAAAAACTAATTGTCTACCTCTTAACAGGAGATTCATCCTTTGTAAATCATAAAGGGAGGATCAGGCTGAAATAATAACACAGACTAGCAATGGCAATAGTGGTAAGTTTCAGTTTGTCAGGTTAATTGGAGAGGCTCATAAAACAGCAATAAAATCCAGTTTTAAAAACAGTTATTAGATCTTTGAGATTTGTCAGAAATGGATAAACAAATATGAAACTCTCATTTTGACAGTGTAAAATATGCCTTTAAAAATTACTGGAGAAGTTTGGAACGTTGCATAGAAATAGAACCAAAATAACTTTTTTAAAAAAGCAAAGAGTGAATGCTTCAGTGAGATTATTTCCAAACCTAGAGTTGCGTAATAGTAGGGATGACTTTCATACAAACATTTTGGGACTGTGCCAATCTAGAATTGGTTAATAAAACAGAGTCATCTCAAGCTGGGGGAATGAGGGTTTGGAAGCCTGCAACTGGAGAACTGGGCCATATCAGGCAGGGTCTCCAGAGAAACAGAACCAGTAGGATGTATATAGATATACTAATGTAAGAGGAGGTTTATTATGGGAATTGGCTCACACAATTACAGACACCAAGAAGTCCCACAATCTGCTGTCTGCAAACTGGAGAACCAGGAAAGCTGGTGGTATAATTCAGTCAGTTCAAAGGACTAAGAACCAGGGAAGCCAATGGTGTAACTCACAGTCTGAGGTCAAAGGCCTGAGAACGAGCAGGACTGCTGGCCTAAGTCCTATAGTCTGAAGGCCTGAGAACCAGAGGAAGATAGATGTCCTGCTTAAGGAGAGACAGAGAATTTGTCTTTCCTCTGCATTTTTGTTTTATTGGGCTCTCAACAGATTGAATGATGCCTACCCACGTTGGTTAATGTGGATCTTCTTTACTCAATCTACTGATTCAATTGCTAATCTCTTCCAGAAACACCCTCACAGACACACCCAGAAATAATGTTTTACCAGCTATCTGGGCATCTGTTAGCCCAGTCAAGCTGACATATAAAATTAACCATCACATAGAGAAACAGTCAGGAACCATTTCCCTGAAGCACTAGCATGGGTGGCATAATCAGAACACACAGAAGACTCTAGCACCACAAGTATCTAGCCATCGAAGTAGAACCATAAACCAGGACTGCAATGTGGGATCTAGAAGAGATCTGCAAAGGGCCACATCAAGGAAGCTGCCATGTCTGATCCTTGTTGACAAACTGTAACTCAGCACTGCACTGGAATGGGGAGGTGTAATTCCCAGGGTGTGGTGATGGTGGTGGTGAGATGACCACAGACAGTCCCACAGGCATACCAGCAGGCACCATCCTTGTTACTTTACAACACTGTTTTTTATAATCCTAACCAGAATGGTATGTGGTAGGTATATTTATTCCCATTTTAGTGGGGTCAGAGAGATGTGGTAACTTATTCAAGGTCATATAAAGAGACTCACATTTGTCTAGCTTCCCATGATAACGTTCTTCTTCTCTATGTGAATTACAAAAGGCCATGCTCCTTTTATCCTAGGAATGCTCCAAATTACCATTAATATAAGAACTAACATTTTCTATCATGGAAAATAAAGTATATGAGAATGATAAGTGGGATTAGGTTGAACGAGTTTTACAAATGAATGTCAAAAATTTACCAGGTTCTCTTTTTTCAGGGTAGTGCTCACTGTGATCTCATACTATGGTAGTGGCTCAGAGTGCACAATAAATCTTACTCCCTCAGTTGACTTAGGACTGAATCCCAGTGAAATAATACCTTGCCTTTCAGCTGCTAGAAAGTGATTTGGTTCTCCTAATGGAGAAGAGAAATGAATAAAAGTTAGGGGAGCAGAAGCAAACCTTTGGAAGTCTAAGGCTGGGAATGAGTGATGTGTCCCCTTAATCAGAACCAGAATTTTAATTCTACCTACTGACTCCAAGACCCACCCAAGATGATCCCACTCAAGAACAGACTCAAATTCTGGGAATTGCCTCACAATTTATTATTCCAGGACCAGAATTATTTTAAATGGAATGAACCTCCCCAAATTAGCTGCAAGCCTGAAATTCATTCTCAAATTGTGTGTTTGAGATGCAGAGAAGAAAAAGGATGCCAATTTCTTCTTGATATTCACATAAATCTGAAAATGGAAGTATGCAAAGGCTAAATGTAGAGTATAAACTTGCCAGGAATGTAAATTAATTCACAAGAAAAGCAGTGGGTGGGAGGATAGAGGTTGAGAATCTGAGGGTCAGGATGGGGGTAAAGAGAAAATTTTCATGGCAAAAAGGAGTGGGAGGGGGAAGAGTGTATGACTCACAGGTAGAGAGGAATTTCAAACACCAAGAGCTTTGAAAGGGAGCAGTTTTAAATGACATGAAGGTCTAGAATGAGTAGGTGTCTGAGGTCAAGTTAAATTGAAGGCTACCGACAACTAGAAAATTCAGAAATGGTATGGGCAGGCCAGTGAATGTTGATGGCGAAGCAACAGGATCCCATCGTTAATCAGGTCAATTACACTCATCTTAAGACACTCTGTTTTCTGATCACCCAAACTCTCTCTTCCATCCACCATGCTAATCCTTAGATCGCTGTACGAGAAAACTGTGTAATCATGCCAAATAATAATTCCTAGAGCATGCATGAGTCTGTTCTTGAGTGGGCTCCCTTGGAAATGCATGGTTCCTGAGCTCCATTGAGTCCCTAGCCATGCTTAGCAATCTCCAGGTGGTTTAGTTCACTTCTTTATTCACAGCAATAGCTCTTTCAAACTCAAAGCCATCTACTCTTCATGTTGCCACCCTCATTCTCAATAGAAAACCTCACCTCCAACCTCACAGAAAAAAATAGAGGCAACCAGGCACAAACTTTCTTACAATTCTTCCTTTTTATATTCAGACTGGTCCACCATTTTTTCTGTCCTTACCTCTTTCCACTGATTGCTTAATCTAACCTCCTTCCAACTCCTCCTAAGAACTTGCTCAATGAATTACACCCCCAGCTTGTGTCAACAATATCTGCTTTTCTACTGGTTTCTTTCCCAGGGCCTGTAAATGTGGGTAAGTGTACTTCACCTTGAAATGAATATTCCTTTGCCTATGATTACTTAAGCTGCCACCACATCTTGTTCTTTCTTCAACAGCCTCATGTTATGAAGCCTCACTTTCTCCATTCCTCACCAGCCATTCACTCCTGCAATTCATTGTAACATGCAACAATTATGACAACTGAAATCTGGCTTGTGAATTAATGACTCAACTGAAACTCTACTGAAAAGACCACTACCAACTCATCTGCCACATTCAGTCCTCGCCTTTCTCGTCTTTCTGTTAGATGTCTGTGACCATACTTCCCATTGGCATCCTCTCCCACATTAGCCTCAGAGGCATCCGGCTCGTCTTGATCTTCCTGTTCCCCTCTATCCATCAGTTCACAGGCTGCTTGGAGATTCTGCTCCCTCCGCCTTCCCTTTAAATGTTGTTGCTCCCTAGGATCCATCTGTAACCTTTCTCTCTTCTTGTTTCATACACTCCCTCATCAGTGACACCAAATCCTGTGAATTCAACTATACCCATGATTGAAAACCTACACCCAGCCCCAGTGTCTCCCTTGAGCCAATTTTCCCAATTGCCTATTAAACATTTTCATCCATTTGCCCTGTAAGCACTTCAAACTTAATACATTCAAAATAGAACATATTAATTCCTCCTGTACCAGATCCTTCTACTTTGTAGAATTCCTCCCTAGAAAGGTAGAGAGGAAAGGAGGCTGAATAAAATGAAAAAATTAAGAGTCTTTGGCAGGAGGAGCCGTAAGGGAGGAGAGGAAAAAGGTTAATAAAAATTATAGCCAATGCTTATTGTCTATTTTGTATGTCAGGCATTGAGTTAGGCTGCTTTCATAGATAACTTATTTATTGCCTTTTATGATTTCATAACAATCTCATGAGGTGGTATGGGAAGCAAAATAATAGTCTCCTAAAGATGCCCATGTCCTAATCCCCAGAACCTTACAAGGCTCATGGACTTTGCACATGTGACCAAGGGAAGGATCTGAGATGAGAAGATTATCCTGGAATATTTGGGTGGGTCCAACGTAACCAGAGGGTCCTTAATAGAGGGAGGCAAAGGGTGAGAGTCCAAGACAAAGGGAAGATGGAGGCTGAGGTTGGAGTGATGTGGCCATGAGCTAAGGAATGTGCGCAGACTCTAGAAGCTGCAAAAGGCAAGAAAGAGATCTTCTTCTAGTGCCTCCAAAGGAAGGGGACTCTACAACCACTGCCTTGATTTTAGCTCAGCAAGAACCACTTCAGACTTCTGACCTCCAGACTGTAAAATAATAAACTCATGTTGTTTTAAGCTACTAAATTTGCAGTAATCTGGTACAGCAGCATGAGAACCATTATTGGTCCCATTTACACACAAGGAAATTAAAGACTTAGGACTTAAATAACTGCTCTAAGGGCATACAACTAGTAAGTGGTAGAGCTGGGATTCAAACTCAGGTAGTTTTGGCTGGCCAGCCCATGCTCTAACTGCAATGCTCTCTGCACTAAATGCCATCTGCACTCAATGCCTGCAGGTCTAGGGAGGGCTGGCTTTGTTCCCAGGATAGGGCCAGAGTGGGTTTGGTGTCTGTCTCAATTTCAAGCATCCTTACTAGCCAGTGTGCAAGCTAGAAACGTTGTACTCCCTTGTTCAGCAATCTTAATGAGGACTTTTTTTGTGGTAGGTGATGTGCCAGAGCCTAGAAACAGGAAATGAAAGCATATGTGCCCTTGAGTCCTTTCTACCCCTCCCCCGTAGTCAATGTTTCTCCCCTGTCCTACTCTTTCAAATTATTTATGTCTCTACTATTGGATAGTTTATTACATTATTCTACATGACTGCGGTAAGCAGAGTTCAATGTTAGACTGACTCTCTTCAGGAGGTGAGGGTTCAGGGAGCTGGGCACGCTTATAACTCTGCTGGCAGACTGTAATTTGGCAATATATTATAAAATTCTTATGAAATGGTATGCTCAGTAATCCCACTCCTAAAACTTTTTCCTTTGAAAATAATCAGATTAACATACAAAAGTATTGATTTCAATATTACTCACAATAGTAAAAAATCAGATATAATCAAAATGTTAATATTAATGGAATGTTGAAACAAATTTTGGTGTGGATACCCAGGTGGAAACCCATGCAACTATTTTAAACAATAAGTTTTCAAATACTATTTAGTGACATGGGAAAATACAGTATCATATTAAATATAAAAAGCTGAACCCACAATTATGTAGATAATATGTTAATAGTAGTTAGCTTTGGGTAATGGCATTATGGGTTACTTTTATTTTCTTTCATGTACTTCTCTGTATTTTTAAAATTTCTACATGAACATATATTACTCTTATAATCAAGGTAAATGTTACAGAGGAGTATGTGCTGATTATTCTTTGTTTGCCTTCCTAAGTCCTCTGCCTTCCTACTCGCTGCCCCAGGAAAAGCTGACTTCCACGGTCAGCATCACCGGGACTTCTTTGCCCATGAGTTCAAACTGGATTTGGCCAAGAAGAGGCTCAAGAAGGAGAATGGAGGATAGAAGAGAGAAGCGCTGGGCTTCTGCCAGTTCTAGCACATTTCATATCTCTAGAGCCTGGTGTATTGGGTGGTGGCTATGCCACTTCACCTGTGGCCACAGATCCTATGGGGTGGCACCTTCCCACAGCTGTGGATTTCTCCAGGATCTGGTATCTGCCCTGTGCTCTTCTTGCCTCCTCAGGCCTCGGGGCAGTAGGCTTCTTCACTGTGAATCTCTGAACACTATCCCTTGTTGGTTCTCTTCACCCCGCCCACACCTGCAAACTGTCTCCACATTAAACGCTCTTCAATTAACCCTTTGAGTGCACCATCTGTTTCCTGCCAGGTCCCTGACTGGTACAATGTTTAAGGTGAGCATACAACAGCTGCAGGAATATTGACATGGTGGCATAAGCAGATGGCCGATATTCAAAGAGCAGAGGTGGTTGCATGATGGCAGGATTATTGTCTGGGAAATGAGAGCCAAGTCTGGTTAAAGAGTGATTTGGTCAGAGACATTTTCAGGAAGAGTGATGAAGTTACCCAAAATTCAGGATTCAGGTGGGGTAGACAGAGCATTATAGAAGTTGAGTTTACAGCATCCCAAATATAAACTTTTTTAGTTTTGCAAATTCTAGTGGGAAATTTGAAGAGAGTAGACCGACCACTTCAGTTCAGAGGACTTTTTTGTATTAGGCTTATGGACAAGGAGGTGCACTCATGGCTGCAGCACCAGTACCTTGCTAAGAGTTGTTTCAGGAATTTGTTTGTGCTCAAAGCGTAACACTGCAGAGTATCTTGCCATCTCCCTAGTGTTAGGTGAGTTTGCTTCAGGAGTAGCCCCTGGCCTCTGCTTCTTGTCCCTGTTCAAACTGGATGCCTTCTGCTGTACTGATCAGATACCTAACCCTCATTCTGAGCCTGAGCCAGGACCGCTTTGACTTTCTGAACCAGACCTTGGCATCCTGCCCCAGTTTTTAGTTTCCCTGCCTATAGGTTAGGGCAGATGACAGACACACCTTTGCAAGTACACTTCCTCAAAGGCTGGACTTTGGCCTTGGGGTGTGAGCCCGTGGGCAAAGTGATTTGAGCAATAAAACCTTATATGGGCATGGGTTGTTTTTTTTCCCCAAGGACTTCCAGCTCTGTCTCATTTGAATTTTGATTTTTCCCACTAAGGTGAGGGTCATGGGCAAAAAGGCAAGGGGCTGGGAAGCTGCCCCATAGCCAGGTTCAATTTCCTTAATGTTCCAAACTGGAAGGTGTGGAGTGGTGTTTTCCTTGGCCAGAAAGTTGTAGGAATTTGCCTTAGGTAAGCAATTCCCTTATACCCCACCCCCACACAGCAGAATGGTGTTGTCCAGAGGTACTTTCCAGGGATTCTGTCAGGTAGTCACGTACGCCAGGTAGTCACAGACTCCAGGTCTTAGCCTGTGTGTCTAGATATAAAAAGCCTTTTCAGTGCCCTCAAATAATGAAGTCTTGGGGAACTGGATCAAGCCAACTAAATATACAAAACTTGAAGTACAAATCAGAAAGCACTGTTCTGAAGTCTTTTGTCTTTGTCAATTCTCATATCAATCCTGAAAGTATGTAGGTTCAATTATTAATTCCCATTAAGACGAAGAAATTGAGACAAAAAAACTTGCCCAAGATTTTACAGGTGGTGAGTGGCAGAGCCCAGGTCGGGACCCAGGCTGCCAGCACAGCACCCGTGCCCTTACCCCGCGTGCCAGTCGTCAAGGCAGCACTGAGACTAGACATGCGTGAAGCAGTGCTTTGATCACATATTTTCTCCCTGAGGCAACAGATGGAAATGTAACCTACATTCAAGATTACTTCGTGAATATTAAGTACAAACAAAGGGGAATTAGGTTTTCTTAATGAAGTGTTCTTCAGCTAAGAGTGCTTGAAAGATATTCTTCCCCCACTGAGGAAGCATCAGCAGAAGAGACGGCTGAACCTACTGGTGAGGGCACATTCTTCTTGGCCTGGGGTTAGGGACTGACAGGCCAAGTTCCCGATGCCCACCTCTTGCTCCTCACTGTGCCACTCAGAGAGCTTTCTGTTAACCCTTTCTTCTCTTAGCTGTCTTAATGTTCATTTTCTTTGCAGTAGCTTTAAACATGCTAATTGCCAGGCTTTGACTGAAGCTACTTTCTAATCTCTTGATTGGAATTTAATCTGGAAGCTCATTAGCCAGCCCTTCCTGATTTATGATTCTGGGTTTGCTGTCATCGACGTCGGCCTCGCCCTTTTGGGTTGATTTGCTGAGGTTAACTCTGAGTTCTGAGGTGCTTTTCTATCATTCTTAAGCTTTAAAATGGTCTCTTTCTAAAACTTAATGTTTTACTATTCTTTATAATGTTGGGGGAATTTTCCAAGTCCACAGTTATCAGGAGTGTCCCCCATTTGGGAATGGAAATGGCATTTAGACCTTTGGCGTGTTATTTTGTTCTTGTTGTTTTGTTCAAAGCTCCCTGAGATCAATTGTACAGGGATGAAAGAAGTTTTCCTGGGGATGCTAGGGAGAGGACGAGATAACATATAAACGATGTGGCTCTTCTGTACCCAAAAAAATATAGGCAGAAGCAGCACGACTTCTTGAGTAATCTTAGAAGTGGCACTTTTTAAAACAAGTACTATGTTGATGTGACTGTTGTTAAGATTATGGAAAAAATATCTTAAAAAAAGAAATCTGAAAGCAAACCTTGTTTTTCCACATTTTTTTCTCCAGTGTTAGCTACCACCAGTTTGGACTTAATAAAACAAGTTTAGAAAGCAGACTCTCCAACTACTTGTGCATAAATTTATATCATTTGTAAATTGTTCATAAGTTTGAGACTGTATGTTCTATTCTGTCTAGCATGTGATTTTAGTTTAATCTTTTAAAAAAATAATATAAATATTAACACTATAACAATGCTTAGGAAAGGTAACAATGGAAATGCCAAATGGAGTATAAAAATAGTCCATTCAGGTCAGTGGTCATATTATAATGATGATACCAAGAGATATTTTGCATGAAAGCTTGGTTACTCTGTGCCACAAAAATCAACATCAAGAAAATAGGTAAAACATTTTAAACACCCATGGCAAGTCTTAATAGTCTGGGAAAGGTGAACTGGTTCAACAATAATTAAAGGCTTTGTTATCTAGTGAAAGTCGTGCGTATTGAGAGAGCAAGCCATACCAGCAGCTTTGGAAACCTTTGTCCCTCAAGTAAGCTTGATGGATGGAGCCAAATGTAAGATGGGTAAAATGACAAGAGGCAAAGGTCACAGTTTACACCACTGCACATCTGGAAGGTGCATCTTTCATGGTAAATGCCGCACCTCAGAGTCTGATTCTTAATTTTTTCATAATGCTCAATAGGATAGAGAAAAGAATAAATTATGTAAGAAAAAATTAAAACAACAGTGTGCTTGCTAGACACATTCCTTATGCCCCTCCATATCAGATGTGGGAGAATATGAGATTGGTGTATTTATTCCTCTAGCTCCCTTCCTGCTATGTTGCTACAGATTGGCTTCATCTTCACCTGGGCTAAAGTCCATGCTATGTCAGGTGGCTCTTTCCATAACACTCTGCGCATGGGTGGTAACAACTCCCTGTCTTGCTAGCTCTGATGTATTGCACCTGCCATTGTTGAGGTGCCTAAACCTGCCCACACCTATAAGTGGTTCCTTTATTAAAGTCCCATCACTTAACCGAGTTCAAGTGGGCCATCTGGCTTTTTCTAGAAACCTGACTGATACAAATATTAAGACTAAAAGCCAACGGTTTAAGTTGAGGTCATTTGTTATGAAATGAGAAATAATTTTGAAAACTTAGCCAATTACACAGATGGACATGGATTTAGCTAGGAAAAGGTAAAGAAAGGATTTCCTCAAGACTGAATTTTTATTTTACCTCATAGAGAAGAGAAAGATAAGAATGATATTGGAACTAGAAGTAAAACCTTAGAAAAGAAGAATGAATTCATTGTTCATCTTTGCTATAACTTAAGGAGAAGTTCAAAAATTTGGCCAGGCAAGCAGAATTTTTTTTTTTGAAAGTTCTTACTTGCAATCAGTGTCTTTAAGGCAAAACAGTAGAAATTTTCACTGCATGTGACAAAATGGTTGAGAGTTGGTAAAGGGAATTGATTCTGTGTATCACCCCTTTTAGTTCTTAAATTTGATGAAAATTATAGACTTAGAAATAAAAATAAACAACACTCTCATCAGCCGTCTTTCATCACTTAAAATATCCTTTGAGTAATTCTCTAAGGCATACGTGAAACTTACGAGTCCATCAAAAACTCTTATTGGTCACCATATGTCAGAAGTGACGTGACCTCACAGGAGAAAGACATTGAAATTTTCATCAACAGTAGTATGAAAATCTGTGCCAAATCTCCTCATGGCCACAAGCTGGAGATCTCAGTCCTGGATGTGACCTTCAGGAAAGCAGAGGTATTGCTTCTCTTGTTTACCACAGTATATCCTAAAAGAGAACCTGACACATAGCAGTCACTCAATAAATATTTGCTGAACAACTGAGTGGGTGTTTCCTCAGTGATTGCTCCGGGTTAGCTCATAAAGTTGTTTTGAGCTATTGTGCAGTGATATCTACGCTCCCATGTTTATTGGAGCATTATTCATAATAGTCAAGATTCGAAATCAACCTAAGTGTCCATCAGTGGATGAATGGATGAAGAAATTGTGGTTCACATACACAATGGAATATTATATAGCCACAAAAAGAACAAAATCCTACTATTTGCAACAAAAACTTCTCTTTTACTACATTATTCTCTACACACAGCCTGGTGCTTATACCTTTCATTATACTTTATAATCATCTGTAAATATTTTCTTAATTTGGTTAGTTATTTATTATCTGTCTTCCTTACTAGAGTCTAAACTTCATAATCACTTTATGCTCAGTATATTGTAAGTGTTGAATAAATACTGTTGCATAAGAAAATGAATGGCAGATTGAATTAACTAAGCAGGGGCTTCTGTCTGTCTCCCAGGTCCTCTGTATTCCACCAACAGAAATCTGATCATGTTATTGTACTGCTTAAATGGTTTGATTGCTTCTCATTTTCTGTAATAGTCATTTACACACTCAGCATAACTGTTTTTTCAGATTTACAATTATGATGAGAATAAGAGTTCAAAATCTTACTTTTAAATTGAAACCATAGGAATAGATAGAATGAGCACCTTAGCCACACCTCCTGGCCCAATAAGTACAAAGCCTCTAGCCAGTGTTGGTCAAATACCTGTAGTTTCAAATTCTTTTACCAGGCAGACAAGGAAGTGAGGAAGGTGCTGGACTATGAACCAGAGGAACTGGGTCCTGAATTTGGCTGGTTACTTGACTTCTCCAGTACATAGTTTCCTCATCTGTAAAATTAGGATATTGTACCAAATAATCTACAAGGCTGCTTTCAGCTCTGTAAATCTATGATTCTCATGTACTAGGCTGTATGTTCCAGGATTATTTTTTGAGCATCAGATGAAATAACATGTGGATTGTGAAGTATAATCAGTAGTTGGGCTATGAGCCTGGTACCCTTATTATGGAGCTAGTTACACTTGAGCTTCAGAAATTGTTGATGATAAAGCCAATGTGCAGTTTCTATCTATCACTTGAATTGTTTCTTTTTGGAAGTAGTTTCAGGTCCAATGAAAACAAGAAATGCTAGTAAGTGGGATAAAGGTGGAGGAGGGCATTACATTTGCCTACTACGAGCTAGGTGCTTTATGATGTTACCCTTTAAAACAGGGATATCATCCCATTTTACACAGAAAAGCAGTGGCACCTGCCAAAGATTACATAGCTGGTAAGTGGCAGAATCCTTTGGAACAAGGTCTCTCTAACTCCAGTCTGCTAGTTCTGCCTGCAATCCACTTTAACACTGAAGCATCCAGGGCCAAATCTCTGCTGTCAATTACATGAACTTGCTCACCTTTTCTCCAAGTAAAGGGATAAATGAGCAGCAGAAGGTGGCCTTAGGTAAAGGAAGTGAATTTAAAAAAGAACTCTTGATTACACCTTTACCTCAGTTTAGAAGTATCCTTGGATAACAGCTTGTTATTGGAGAGCATCCCCCGGCCACTGCCGTTGGCCCCCTTCTTAACAGTCTGTTACTGAACAGACTGTTAAGGTAAAGCCTAGAGATAAAAGGGCCTGTTGCTACCCTGAGTAGGGCCTATTCCTTGTGGTCAATTCCTTGTGGTCAGCATTCATCAGTCCTTGTAAGCCTTAGAGAAGGAAATCACACAATGAGGGAAAACATCTAACTAACAATCAAAATCCACTCTCAATAAACATCATGAGAATAGTTTCCTTGCTTTCAGTTTTTTTTATTTTACTTTTTAAAGAGACTCATTTCATAATTCAGGTCGTTTTCAAAATAAATCAAGGGAGGACACTAGTCTACTTTGTAGAGTATAATTCAGTGTATATAAGGGTGATCAAGCTGTATCATTTTTGGAGACTTGTGAGTCTTAGAGGATACGCGTAAAGATGGACCTTCCAAAAGGCTGGTAGCCCATAATACTCCCCTTAGGGTGTACAGCATTGTTATTTGTGCTTTAAGCTACAGAAACAGTTTTTTAAAAAGTCAACAAATGACTGTCATCAGGTATTTATAGACAAACACCTTCTAAGAATAACCCATTCTTGCCAAGTTAAACAATTACCCAAATCCTTTGCTTTCAAATTATGGAAGGAAAGAATGAAAAATCATACCTAGTTTTCTCTTTTTCTTTTATGAGATCACTCTGATACTTCTTTCAGAAGGAAGCCAAGAATATGATTTTTTATACTAATTCCCCAAGGGTTTTAGAAACAGAATTGATTTAATTAACTTGATTAATTTTTGTGATAAATAGTGCTTATAAATAATGCCTTGAAAGGTGAAATTATTTTGCTTTAATAGTGCGAAACATGATAATGGAATACAGGTCTCCCATAGATTAAAAATTATCATTCTTTATTTAATGTACAACTGATAGTACCTGGCATTGTAGTTATACTTTCCACAAGACAGGGTAGTTTAATAATGTTGGTTGGAATTATTTTTCTCGTTATTACACTTCTTCACTGGCAACTCTGAAACTTGCTAAGCTGTTGGATAACAAAGGGGAAAATATCACATCACAGGCAATATTTATCCATCCAGTGTGCAAAACAAGAAAATGGAACCCAGGCTTAGAATCCTCTAGTGTTACTCAATCAAGGCAAATTATTTATTGTCTTCTGCCCAGGAGATCCCATGGGGCATGAAATATTGATTTAGGAATTTGCTGGGCATGAGTGACTGTGTGTTGCAACTGTGTTCTTTTATATCACTTTTTAATATATAATACATTGTTTCTATGCATGTGGTGATGAGGCTGAATAACAAATTAAACCTGGTTATTTAGTAAACATGAAATGTAAACATTAAACTCTTTTTGTAGTTACTAACTTAGGGTCATAAAAGTTCACTCTGTGGCTTGCATCAATGTCTAGCTTCACCTACTCCTTCATCTCACAGTGGCCTGGCTTCGGCTGCATCCCATAAGGCCTGATTCCAATCTTCCTGTGAGTGGGATTGGGGGAGCCTGGGTGTTCTTCAAGGCGCACCTGGGGATTCTCAAAGCCAGGACATTGGGTGGAGGCTATTGGGGAGGAGATAAAGTTGAGAGGGAGTTTGTGGTGTGAAGAGGAGCAGGAGCTGTCCATGACCTAAGCAGAAGACAGTCTGGAGCAACAGTGAAAAAGAAAAAAAAAAAAGCCATGAAGTATGAAGGACGGCAACACACAAAGTTATTTCATCAGCTGAAAATCCTTGCTCTGTACCATTCTACATGTCCATATAATACCCAATATTGAAAGAGACGGTCACACATTAATGCCTGGCATTAGTATTTGTTTGTTTGTTTGATCTACTCATTTGGTACTTCCCAAGTAAGAAGCAGCAAAGCAGTTACTGGGAAGACTCTGGAGTCAGACTACCTGGGTTCTAAGCCAGCCTCTGCTACTTTCTAGAAGTGTGATCTCAAGCAAATTGCCTAACCTCCCTCGGCCTCATCTCTAAAAGGAGGAAAGGGTGCCTCCTTTGGGGAGAGTCTGCCTGAGAATGAAGGCCACATTTAGGACCATAGAACCAGCAGATGGAAAGAGATAGAGAGACCATGGTTTGAGCTCTTGCTTTCACCTTGACTCAACGGAGTACCCTTTCCATTTCTGATTTTATGAGGAAATCGATTCTGCCTTTGGTTTAAGTACAAATCAGTTTGTATTGGATTTACAACCAATTATACTGTCTAATATACACCTTTAAATTGACGTGGTTACATGATCCTCTTTGCCGCCATTAACTTTCTACACATAGAAGACAATCGATGCATCTTTATTGAATGTATGAATGTGCTAAAATTTATAAAAACTCTCAAAACCTATTAATCTGATCTCCTGTGCATTATCATCCTATCCCAGGCAATTCAAGTTCAATTTCAGTGTGGTCCACATAGGAGCAAATCCTTTTGTAGAGAACCACATGTTGTGGCCCTGAGGATCTTGTTGGATGAACTGGATTGCTAAGAAAGCAGCTTGGAGAAACCAGAGATTTAGCTGGGAAGACCTGAGTTCTTTTCAACATAACTAACTCCGTGGTCTGCTCGGTTCCCTAATTCCCCTGAGCACCATCCTTCATGCACAAAATGAGAATAATAATATCTACCTTACAGGGTGGCTGTTAACCTCAAAGGAGCTCATTTATGTGAGAGCTAAGAATGTTGCAAATGTTATTTGTTGAAATTTTCTCAGATATCCCGATTTCAATTGGTGATGGATACACACCTGCCAAATTGTGAGCCTAAGGGTGTTTACTTTTCCCCCCTAATGATATGCACAACGGTAGTTACATTTCAGAAGGATATGTGTCAAAACACGGGATCATATCTGGGTCTGAGGTGTGACTGTTGGCAGAATAGTCAGTGTCCTTGTCTGTCGCATTATCCCCAAGGTTCCCTTCAGCTCTGCTCTCTCAGGGATCCAGGGAGCAGCTGCAATGCTGTGCTTAAGGCAAGTTCCTAACAGGCCCTTTGGCCATCCCTGCATCTCAGTACCTGCCTACCGCCGCTGCTGCTCCTTGGGGTGTGTTTTTGGTGGGTGTGACCAGAAGCACCTGCTTCTGGGCTCTTTTTGAATTTTGCTCCAATCCCCTCATTTTAAGGGTGTAGCTCTGCAGTCTCCTAGCTAATCCCTCGTGTGTGCTTTAGGAGATCCGGTTTCAACCCCCGTGGGTAGCCTCCGGGTCCCGTTACAATTCCCCGTAGCTTCGGGTGTATGCGTGCGAGAGGGAGAGACCCAGGGAAAGACCCAGCGAGGGCCCGAGGCTCCCGGGCTCCGATTATCGGCCCGCACAGCCGGCGCACCGCGGCACTGAGCGCGCGCGGGGCTGGGAGCGCCGCGGCCCCTTTAAGAGCCGGGCCCAGGCCAGCCCGGGCCGCGGGAGCCCAGAGCGCGGCGCGCCGCAGAGGAGTTGGGAGCCGGCGCAAAAGTTTCCTCCCAACTCCGGCCCCGCGCGCCGCCGCCGCCGCCCACTCCAGCCCGGGGCCTGGGGCCGGCCCTGCCACCGCCGCCAGGGTCAGGGCAGGGCCAGGCCGGGCCGGGCCGGCGGTTTCGCTTTGGCTGGCGCGGAGCAGCCGCCTCGGCCGGGCCAGAGGAGAAGGAGGAGGAGCCGGGCCTCAGAGCCGCAGCGTCCCGGGCCGCCGGCCACCTGGGAGGTAGCCCTTCCCGCTGCCGCCCCCTCCCCGATTCCCACCCCACCGCAGCTGCCTGCCCGGGTGTAAGGGGCGCTGCAGCGAGCCCCCAGGCTTGAGGGGAAGGCTGGAAAAGGCGCCCCGGGTCTCCGGGCCCACCCGCGCCGCGCGTGCCCCGAGGGTGGGGGCTGCGCCTGCGGGGTCAGACACCTGTTCGGCCTGGCCCGGCGTGGTCGCCTGGGGCCGGGATGAAAGTGACTGTGTGCTTCGGCCGGACTGGCATCGTGGTGCCCTGCAAGGATGGCCAGCTGCGCGTCCGGGAGCTCACCCAGCAGGCGCTGCAGCGGTACCTGAAGACCCGGGAGAAGGTGAGCGCGGCCGGCGCAGTGGGTGCGCAGGCGGGGCGGGAGAAGGGGGGCGCGGCCGCTGGGCGGGCTACCCGCGAGCGCCCTAAGGCCGAGGCACCTGCCAGTTGCCCCAAGGACCCAGCGGCGACGCTTAGGGGGCGCAGAGCACAAGGAGGCTATTGGGCACTACCTGTAGCCACAACTTTTGTATATTGCTAATGTGAGTGACCTAGGTGTCTGGGCGTCTGTGGGCCTTGCCACTCAGAGTGGTGGGGGAATGGCAGAATTGAAATCACTCTGGGCTCATTAGAAATGCACAATCTGGGGCCCTAACCCAAGCCCACTGACTCAGAATCTGCTTTTTAACGAGGCCCCAGGTGATTGGAATGCCCATCAAAGCTTGAGCAGCACTGGTTTAGAGCTTGTTTGAGGGCAAGTCTTAAAAGGTGCTGCTCACCTCAGGTGTGACTTGTAACCCGTTAAGGCCCGCCCCACTTCAGCTCCTGGGACTTACAAAGTTGATTGGTGCAAGTAACACTTGGAAGTTATAACTGATGGGGCCTTTGGAGCTTCAGCTTTGCAAGCTGTTCTCTCTCAGTGACTTGGGCAGGAACTCAGGTGGGAGGATGCTGTTTGCTTACACCAACCAGTCTACAGTGTTTTCAGTTTAATGCTGCACATTCTATGAGCATTTACTGTGTGTGGGCTGTGTCACGTCCTGGGTGACACAGGGAAAGAATTAAAATGGGAAAGACGGTCCCTAGCTCTGCCGCAGAAGTCAAGAACAAGTAAAAATTAAGTGACAACTTTTTAGAAGTGTACAATACATATTCAGAAAATTAATTGGACATTAGAAGTCATGTCAGGTACTTGGATAACATGTTCGACCTGTGACTTCCTCAATAAAACGTTCAAATGAAGGCATTGAAAAGCATCCTTTAGTTTTTTTAATCCTTACATGGAACATTTTGTATGTCCCAAATCTTCCTCACATGGTACAAATCACAGACTCTTGTTTTAGAGGCCCATGGTTCTCCTAATATTTATTCTCTTGCCCTGTGACTGTAGAAATAGTGGGTTGGCCAATCTAGTGATGGAAAAATGTAATTTGTAATTTCTTTTAAAGTCTTATAAAAGCACTGTAAACATATAAAATTTTGTTTCTTCTAAATATATACTTTAGGGATTTAAGAAAATACCTGCACCTTCTTTGCCTCCACTAAGAATTATTATACAGAAAAAAATTTGACTCTGGATAAATGTGTCTGTTGCTTTGAACACTCAGGAACTGGAGAGTATGGTGAAAGGTCTATTAACATATTAAATATAATCCCTAAAGTTGAACTCTTTACTGATGAAATTGAGCTAGAGTAGGAAAAAAAATTAAAGTGGCTTATAAAGTTATATGGGAATCTATTTTTTTTTTTTGCCATTGTTAGAATAGTTGTGCTGTTTATATCATGTAATTGAATTAAAAGTTGAGATTTAAATAAGTAACGAATTGTTGAAATCTTTTTTCAGTAACTTTTGAAACTGGGCTAAAATTAATAGTAACATCACTCCAGACAAATTATTGAAATAGATTTCATTGAAGGATTGTCTTACTGAGATGATTAATTTACTTTTTAATTCATTATTAAAAATAATTGCCCTTAAATCTTGTATATTTAGAAGTTTAGTACAAGAAGCTGTCCAAGGAAAAGACATAAGCTACAAGCTAGTAAATAACGTACAGAGAACTAACCAGCTGATATTTAACGCACTGTAATTTGAGTTTAGAAGGTGTTAAACAGCAATTGATATTCTGGTCTGGAAGCATAACTTACAGTATCACAGAACCCAAAGTGTAATTGCATTGACCAGTTTACTATTGTTACCAGACATTATATTTTTCTGTGTTTACATTTATATATTAGTGAATGTGACATTTAAAGGTCACCAACTTATAAATCTTCCCTCCCTTTTTTGGCTTTGAAAATTTCAATTTAAGAAGTGGCAAGTTATGTTTTTTCCATCTCCCCAAATATTCTTTTCCCACAGTTTCATTTTAAATAATATTGTAATCATAACAAGGCTTAACTAATATTAAATGGTATTCCTAATGGTAATAAAATGTCAAGAAATTCTCTGACAAATTTTATGCTTTTATGTGTTGAATTTTTTAAAAATGGGAAAAGATCAGAAATGTCAAAATTCAATTTGAAAAACAATTTGTAAGAAATTCCCTTTCTGTAAATTAGCGGAAGAGATTTCAAAGGCTTGCTAAATCTGGATGGTAAGGTTTTAAGCCCTCCATTCAATAATAACAATAGCAACTAACATGTATTGTGCTTACTCTGTGCAGGCACTATTTTAGAAGCTTTAAATATATTATGACTCGTAACTACAGCAACCCCAGGACATAGGTACTATTATTATCCCCATTTTACAGGTCGGGGGGAAAAGGGACACAGCGGCATGATTAAGTAGGGATTTGAACAAAGGCATTGTGACTTTAGATCCTTGCTCTCATCCATTAGCTACCCAGCCTAATCTGTTATTATGCATTGGAATTTACCTATCTTGTTTATATTTTACAATTTTAAAAAGACAATTCTATTTACTAATTGCTACAATACCACATCAACCTAACGATAGCAATTTTGTTTCTTGCATAGTGATGGGACATCCACAAGTTCTTCTAGATTATATCTTTCATGGCATAGGTGTACACATTATAGGAAGAGTTATAATTTCTGAGGCATATATATTGTAGGATTTGCAAATCAGGTATAACAAATATTCCTCAGTCTAATTACAAATGGAAAAATGGGCGAGAACTCTTAGATGTCCAGGTGGAGAGTGCTGCAAAGAAATAAGTTTTGTGGAAACATGAATGTAAGTTAAGTCTGTTTTTCTATCTAATAATTTTACATGAGAGAAAGACAGGCTTCAAGATTGAGGGTGAAAGTTGAGGTTTCTAAAGTTTAGAGGTAAATGTGAAGCCCAAGGAGGCCATCCTAGATTTTGTGGACAGCATCTGAGAAGTAACCACCACCTGTTCAGAATAAACAAAGATAACTGGTATTTTTGGAATGTTAGAAACCAGCTAAATCAACATCAAATAAGGTCAGAAGTAGGTGAGATGCTGAAGATAGAGGGAGAACTTTTGGGAAGGTTTGAATTGTTTTGAAATCTGGGACTTTGGGGTTCCTGCCACCATTTGATGAATTCCATTGGAAAGGTGAATTGACTGAGGGGTGAGAACTATGGGATCACTTATCTCTGGATCCTAGTATTAATACTTTATCAGTGTCCCAGGCTATAAATCCAATTTAGTGAAGTAGCGGAGAGATGATTGTTGTCTTAAGTGCTCATGATGGGCATCATTGAGAAATTAGTCATCAAGATTAGGGTGTCACAGGTGACTGGATAATCGAGCCATATCCTTTGGGGGCTCTCAACCTTGGTTGAACATTAGTCACCTCCAGCTTTAGCATTCAACATTTTAAGCATTACAAATGCCTAAGTCCCTTTCTCAAAGATTCTCATTCAGTGAGTTTGGAGTGGGTCCTGGGCATAGGTATTAAAAAAGCACTCCAGGTATTCTAGTGCATAGCAAGGGCTGAGAACCGCTAATCTGCTCCACTAATCTTTTGATGTTGCTGAACTCATTGATTTTAAACTCTTCTGGTGGCAGTTACTGTATCTTAGATATCTACAGACCAACCTATCATTAAGCAGCTGTCCCTCTACTCCTACCCTGAATGAATTCTTCTCATAGCAGGTACTTAAATAATTGATTAACGTGAACATTCATTTTATATAAGCAATTGTCCCTCGGTATCCATGGGGGATTGGTTCCAGGACTTCCTCAGATCTTTCTGCTCAAGTCCTTGATATAAACTGGCATAATATTTGCATATAGCCTATATACATCTTCTTGGATACTTTATGTCATCTCGAGATTATTTATAATACCTAATACAATGTAGATGCTATGTAAATTGTTTCGGGAATAGTGACAAGAAAAAAGTCTGTGTTCAGGATATATGCAATTTTCTTTCCAAATATTTTTGATTTGTGGTTGGTTTTAACCATGGATGTGGAACCTAAGGATTCAGAGGGTCAACGAAAGTGGCGCATGTAGTGTGGTAAGGATGAAATGAATAAGGGAAAGATTTATTTAGTAATGAGAATGTATAGTGGGTTCAGGGGTTCAAATGAAATAGTAAGAATATTAAGTCCATGGGATAGTGGGCGTGCTGGAGTTGAAAAAGGCCAAATTGTGGATCTGACTGTATATACAAGCATACTTTTTTTTAAAGCAAAGAAACCTTTGATAGACTTTTCAAAATGAATCTTTTCTGTATTCAGGTATTTTGAATAATTTGTTTTACAAGTTGAGACAGCTTCCCAGAACTGGTAGTCTGGTAAGACTAACAACTCCATTCCCTGATTAATTGTGGGATCAGAATCTGAGAATTTGTGCAGTAGCAAGAATCTGGTTTGACAATGTATGGAAGTAGCCTGAAGAAATAGGCTAGAACTCTTGAATTTCTGAACTTTTCAGCTTTTGATGCCTTGTTACGGAAATAGATTTTAAGGTTCTTGTATACATAAAGCAGCCCAGACTGGATTCCTAAAATGCTTTTCAATTTACTGGGCACTGACTGACTTGAGTGCTGTATTCCCTCTCCTCCTAACGTGTGGAGTAGATGCGCTCTCAGCGTGTGGACGGAACTGACTCACCATCAGCACAGCACTTGCTTCTAACTTGGGTTTGGTTCTGCTGCTCAGTTTGCATTGAGCAGCCTCTACGTTTGCAAACAGAGGGTTTGTGGGGCCTGCTGTGACCCACAGACATATTTTTGTAGGTCTGCACAGTGTTATATTTGGACTAGTTGTCAGTGTTTAAATATTTTGAGATTTTATGTAAAAATCCAGATTTCTATCTTCTTTTGGGGAAAAACAAATTGGAATCTCTGACAATACAGACTTGCCCACATAGCAACCATCAGTTGGAGCTGAGACACCTGTTTTCTTTTAGAAGGAATTCATAATGCTCTAGTCTCCCTCCATTATTGGTCTAGATTTTTCACTGCTAGGCTGGTTCGCTCTTCCTTGTTGGCCCACTGTTTGCCTGGTACCAGAAATGAAGGATGTACATCCTCAGGCTGTTGCACTAAAGGTATAAACTGAGACAGATCCTGACTTGCTCTACAGCCCAGCTGTGTTTTGTGTGTCTAGGTGGAGGATTTAAGATTAAAAGGTGCTCTCTACCACCTGAGGATACCAAAGAGAAAATGAAGATTCCTTTCTGATGGTAAAGTTCTCAGCAGAACCGAGTAGCGACATCTATAAGAATATCCGGTTAAGGACTGCTTGGGATCTGGGCTTTAGACCAGTGATTTCCAAAAGCAGCTGAGAGAAATCATCAGAGGAACATCAGACCTGAACTGTCCATTAAGGAAGGCCATTTGTGATTATTTAAATATAAGTTAATTAAAATTTAAAATTCAGTTCCTTAGTTCTGCGAGGCACATTTCAAATATTTAACAGCCACATGTGGCTAGTGGCCACCCCATTTGGGAACACAGATATAGTACATTTCCTTCATTCCAGAAAGTTCTATTGGGCTATGCTGCTTTAGACTTTCCAAGAAAGGCCCAAAGCTCTGAATTTTCTTAAACAGACTCTTCAGATGATTTTAATGATCAGAAAATAGTCTCATAAAAATCTGGCAACACTACCATTTGTCCACTTTCCACAGGGGAATCTATGACATAGAACTCCCTGGGAATGAATTCCTGGTTAACTAAGGCATTTGAGCACATGGCCCCAAGCTACAAATTAAGGCTATGGCTCCCAGTCTCACACAGGGCAATTAACTTAGTTTAGACAACTAACCACAGGCCCAACCCTGGTCAGCCAACCCTAGGTCACTGGATTATATACAAAAATGTGTGTGTGTGTTTGAGTGTGACTGTGGGCTGGGTGGCGAGGGAAGAGAAAGTCCAGGGGTACAAACTCAAATGCCTACCAGCAGGCCAAGCAAATGGCAATAATGCAGTAAGTGGGCCATAAGTGAGGAAAAAAGAACAGGGTAAAAAAGTCAAGCATGATAATGTATCCTCACTGTTGATGAAGCAATAGACCATTTTCAGTGAAATTTAGATGCTTCTTGACTATTAGAAGTACCAAACATTTTAAGCACCAGCCTCTTGGATCCCACACTCTCCTGACTTCCTTCCCACCCTCCTGGTCATTTTCAGTCTCTTTGACTTGTTCCTTCCTTCTTTCCCCACCTCTTAGTGCTAGAATGTCCCAGGAGTCAGTTCTTAAACCTCTTCTTGTTTCTCTCTACTTGTCCAGTGATCTGGCTCTAGCCCATTTGTACAGCTCCAGCCAAGATCTCTCCCCTGAACTCCCACTTCCATATACAGCTGTCTCCTTGACACCTTCCCTTGGAAGTCTAGTGGGCATCTTACACTTACAGCATGCCCCTGAATTGAATTCTTGACTCTCCCACTCCAGATCCACTTCTCCAAGCTAACAATGTCATTAAATGGCAACACCATTTAACGGTACCAGTTGTTCCAGTAAGAAATCCCGGTGATCACCTTTGACTGCTATTCTTCTCTCATGATCTCCAAACAATATGCAAATCTGGTTGACTCTGCTCTCACAATATATTCAGAATCTGACCATGTCTTACCATCTTTTCTGTTAGTAGGCTGGGGCTTGTTTATTACTTTTTTTTTTAGATGAACTTTAGTTTCCCTGTTTCTGCTCCCTGTATCCCATACTACAGTCTTTTCTTAACACAAAAGCTAGGGTGACATTTAAAATTTCAGTCAGGTCATGTCATTCTTCTACTCAGGATCCTCTGATAGCTCCCATCTCTCAGATGGGTGCTACGTGATCTGGCTATCTGTGCAGAAGAGAGTTAACACAGTAGGCCTGGGACAGCTGGCCCCTGGCTGGCATCTGGGAACTTACATTTGTGGAGGGTTCCCACTATTCCTTGATTAATATGGCTCACTGTGCCAAAACTGTTTATGTAAACAATATGGCTTATGCTGAGCACCTCCTGTTTCTCTGGGGGTCTGGAATTTTTGTTATGGCTAAGCAGAGGGTGCCTATGTGTCCAGTCCCTAATAAAAAGCCTGATAGGAGAAGTGGCAGACTGAGGACAGATAAAAGGGTTGATGAAGAGTGTGAGGGCATGGTGACATGAGCAATCATGAGTTCATAAAGATGCCAGTCTTGTGCATCAATTATTTGGCATTGGATTAGATCCTTGATTCAAGATTTGGATTTGAGGGCAGATGTAGAAGCAATCTAGTGTCCAGAAATAAAAGTTGTTAGACTAAGTTAATGACTGTATAAACTATACTAGTGGCTTTTAGCCTTTTCTGACAGTCATGTGGCTGGAAATCCCCGGTTTGCCCCTCTCTCGGCCCTTCTCCAATCCCCTCTGTTACCTGGGCGCTGAGTAGCAGGGACTCTTTCCCTCTGGCTTCTAGTTAGGCTCAGCCTTTGGGAAGCCTGAGAGAGGGCAGAGGGTGGCAGCTGCCTTCCTGCTGGGTCACTGCAGGCTGGCTGCATCCCTTCCTATGGCCATGGCTCCTGTCAGGCAACCCTCTTCATATGCTGGTCTCCTCTGCCCCAGTATCACTCCTTTCCCTGGCCCACTGGATCCTAGACTGTGGCACTATCATGAGTACTACCCCTTGATGGTTTCCTGCTGAGGTTTAGACTAATAAACACAGTAAGAAATTTGTTTTCCTCCACAACTAAGTACTTACAACACGCACACACATGGCTAAAACAAGTTTCATAGCAGTACTTACTATAAATGATGCCTTCTGAGTTTTAAAAATTCTATTTTGTTTTACTTAAAAAAAAAGGTAGTTGGGACACACCAACTGATTTCACTGCCCACGGATGGGTTAGGACCCATATGTAGAAAACCACTGGAGTTACTTGATGTTTGGGAACATTGGATGGACCATCAGTTCAGGTGACTCTAGAAATCTCCATAGCTCTAAGATTTGATTATTTTATGGATTGTAATGAAGTGTAAGGCCGATGTTAAAGTCCTAAAATCAAGTGTACATTATGTGTTTAAGTGAATATTTCTGTGGATTTTGATGCCAAAACCTTCTATGTATAATAGAGGCAGGATTTGGATCATAAGACTCATGAGTGGCTAGTACATGAGCTAGGCGTCATCTTGGCCCAGAAGTCCCTGTGACTTGAAAACATCTTGGAGAAATTGAAAGAGTTTAACTTGTCATCTCATATGTCTTTCATCATGACATAGTAGTAGTATTGGTAACTTTAAATATTGGGTCTGGATTACTTCCTTTTGTAGCACAGAGTGGGAAATGCAAGATGGATAAATAATCTTTGTATTTATAGGCACATTTATAGAGATTCAGTGGGCTTGAGTTTTGACAACAGTGTTTGATCAAAAACATTTTTCCAGAACCTTAAAAAAAATCTAACTGCAGTTCAAATATTTCTAGTAAAAAAAAAAAAAAAAATTGGGGAGGGGGTTGCTTTAACTAGATTTGCATTCAGATTGTTCTCCTTTTTGTTTCACATTTGTCTGTAGGTGAGGAAGGGCTATTTGGAAGTGTGACTATGGATAGTGAGGGCTCCCTACTGTATTGCTATGTATTAGTCTTCTAGGGCTGCGTGGCAAAGTACCACAAACTGGGTGGCTTAAAACGAGAGAGATTTATTTTCTCACAGTTCTGGAAGCTGGAATTTCAAAATCAAGGTATTGGCAGGGTAGGGTCATGCCCTCTTAAAGCCTCTCAACAAGTATCCTTTCTTGCTTTTTCCAGCTTGTGGTAGCCCCAGGCGTTTCTTAGCTTGTGGCAGCATAACTCCAGTCCCTGCCTCTGTGTGTCTCTCTCTTCTCTTATGAGGACACCAGCCCTACTGGATTAGGGCTCACCCTAATGACCTTATATCTTAACTTGATTACATGTATAAAAATCTTATTTCTAAATAAGGTCACATTCGTAAGTATGGGGGTGGGGGTTAGGATCTCAACATATCTTGTTTTGTGGGAGGACACAGTCCAACCCACAACAGTTGCCCTTCATTTGAATGCATTTTTTTCTTTTACAGTAAGAGACATTAGGAAAATTCTGTTGACTTCTCCATTGCCTTTCCCATGATGTTACTCTCTTCATTTCTCAAATTTTTGCTCCAAAGTGGTCCACAGACAATCACTTTCTGTTTTATTGAGAATTGAAGGTCTTAAGGTCTGATATCACTTATCTATTACTTAAACATTTTGGGATCTGTGCCCTTATCTACCTTTTCAGGTGACCCTTTTGAGACTTGTGTGTGTCGTAAATTCCATCTCATGTCACGTTCTTTGTGGTCTGCTTCATTAAGCATTGATTGAAGCCCAGTGGCTTGTACGAATTGCATTCCTCTTCAGTCTGTGATTAAGATCTCCATAGAGGTAGCCAGTGGGGTGTTTTTCAGCACCTGTCATGTGCCACACACAGCAGTCCCTTTCCTTCAGGCTTCACAGTCTACTTGGAGAAACACGTATACATGTTGAAAATGAAGGGAGCAATATAACCAGGTGCCAGATGAGTTCCCTGGGCATTCAGAAGGGGGAGAGCTCACAGTAGGCTGGAATGAATGGCCAGTGTGAAAAATGGACAGGCTCTAGATATATGTAGGAAAGGAGGGGGAGTGTGTCATGTGTCAGAGATAAAGGAAATTTTAATAGAAGCCTGGTAGTAGTCCTCAATTTATTGATCTCAGCACCCTTTTGCACTCATATTTTAGAAGACCCGAAAGAGCTTTTCATGTCCATTATATCCATTTGTATTTACCACACTACAAATTAGAGCTGAGAAATTGAAGATATATTTAATTGATTTAAAGTTAAAATCACTCAATTTTATGAAAAATAACTATTTTCCAAAACAAAAGAAAAATGTAGTGAACCACAGCACTGTATAACATCTTTGCAAATCTCTTTAATGACTGGCTTATTGGATAGCTGGATTCTCAAATCTCATTCTCATTTAATCTGTTGCAGTGTTGTTTTGGTTGAAATGTATGGAGAAAATCCTGCCTCACACAGATATGAAAAGGAAGGAGCATTTCAATAGCTTTGTCAGATAATTGTAGACATGCTTTTTGTAGATATAGTACATGGAAATTCCGTAAGTGATAGTTTCTTTTTTTCTGAAAACATTTATTATATCACACTTTCTCTGGGTCAGGAGTCTGGGCACAGCTTATCTGGGTTCTTTTCTTAGAATCTCACCAGGCTGCAATCAAGATGTCAATTAGGCTGCATTCTCATCTGCAGGCTTGACTGGAAAAAATCTGCTCCAAGCTCACTCAAATTGTTAGCAGAACTCATTCCTTGCAGTTGTAGTACTGAGGGCTCTGGCTTTTTGCTAGCTACTAGCTGGAGGCCACCCTTAGCTCCTAGAAACCACTTTCCTTTCGTAGAGGTCACCTGCTGTTCCTTGTCATGTTGACTTTCCCAGCCCAACTGCTTGCTTCATCAAGCCAGCAGGGAGCCTCTAGAGCAAGTCGGCTAGCAAGGTAGAGTGTTATGCGACATAACATAATCATGGGAATGACATCCCAACATGGTTTCTTAAAGGTTAGTTACGATGTGGAGTCTGAAACCATACCAATGAGATTTGCATACTGTTATAATTTACTGGTTTGTGTTGTACTTTGACTAGGTCTAGCCATACATGATTTTTTAACACCATATCTTGGTCCTTTGGAAAATACTGGTTCACTGAGTTGTGCCAGTCTTCCAAATGTTGACATGTTTCATTGTACAGTAGTAAGAGCCACATACATTAACATTACCAACAATTTCATCAGAAAAGTCTAAGTATTGGGGAGTTACCAAGTTCACAGTGGTGGATACAAGTTTTCTAAAATTTTAATTTTTGCATTATCATTGATAATATATGCTGTCACTTGTTTTCCTTGAAGTGTCCAGGCTCATGTCATTCATTTTCAAGAAATATCTGCAAAAAGCTGAAGCATAAATAAACATAGTTTTTCTGCTATTGTTTGAAGTGAAAATGGTGCTCCATAGAAAAACCAGTTAGTTCAGCTTGCAACTCAATCAGTCATACAAGTGCTTTTCCCTGAGGTGACCACTGCATTTCAGTAGGCAGCAGAAGTGCTTTATGTATACTTTCCATTTCTTCTCACACATCAGAAATATGTGAAATCAAGGGTTAAGTGTTAATAAAATTTTTACTTTTTTATCAAGGACATTCTTAAGTTAAATTGTTATCTTCTTTTTCTGTAAACTGCCAATGAGTGGCAGTGAGTAATACAATGAACTGCTAGTATAGTTTAGTGTCACTGCCTCGATTTAAGCTAAGGCACCAGCAGAGCAAGCGTCAGCATAGTAGTTGCAAGGATTAACCGTGAGATTCCAAAAGCTATTTGACATGTTTACTATTTCAGCACCAGTGTTTGTCAGGCATTCTTATTAACAAAATAAATCGGTATCGGCACCAATTAGTCATCTTATAACCTGTTTAGAAGGCAAAGGTACAATTCTGCGGTTGGGATATTAACATGTTTGTAGCCGAATCTTTTATTTGAGGAGTTACTGTGTCATTGGGAAGTAGCACTGCCATGTGTTTTTACTGCCTTATCACCCAGCAGGCATTCAGCAATGTCAATTGTACAGAGCTTTCTTGGTCTCAGTTACGGTGTGTGCTTCTCCAGCTAATGCAGTACAGTAGCTTATCCTGTAAGGGGTTTCAGTGGCTTTTTCACTTCTGATTCAAAAAAACTGTAACAATATTTGTCTTTTAATGTTTTTATCACGTCTGCATTTTAAAAATCCAATTTATTTTCCTTTAAATTCTTAGTGATTAGTTTCAGAATGTTCTGCAACTTAACTATTTGAAAATCTTCTGTTGCAGAAGACACAAAGTAAATCACTAACATATATAAAGATAACTTTCATCATATTTATTTAGTTACAGTTTTTACCTAAATTTTTTGGAGTAGATTCTTTTCTTCCGTGGATCAGAGACCTTTGATGTGTCAGTTTTATCTTTTTAAAGTATATTTAGGCATAGATAGACTAGCCTAAAGAAAAGCAGGGTAAGAAGGCATGTTTTCTAATCCCCACTTTTTTATGCTGTATTTTTTCCCTTAAAATGTCCAGAACATAAAATTTACCATTTTAATTATTTTCAAATGTACAGTTCAGTGGCATCAAGTACATTCACATTGTTGTGCAACCATCACCACCATTCATCTCTATAACTTTTTCATTTTCCCAAACTGAAACTCCATATCCATTAAAAAGTTATACCCTATTCCCCACTCCTCAGGTGTCTGGCAACTGCTAATTTGCTTTCTGTCTCTATGAATTTGATTACTCTATGCATTTCATAGGTGGAATCATATAATTTGTCCTTTTGTGACTGCTTATTTTGTTTAGCATAATGTCTTCAAGATCCATTTATGTTGTATCACGTATCAGAATTTCCTTTCAAGGTTGAGTAATATTACATTATATATAAAACATTTTGTTTACCAATGGATAACAGTGGACATTTGGGTTGCTTCCATCTTTTGCTATTTGCAAATTAGTGGTGCTATGAAAATGTGTGTACAAACATCTGTTCTAGTCTCTGCTTTCAATTCTTTCAGGTGTGTACGCAGAAGTGGAATTGCTGGGTTGTACAATAATTCTATGTTTAATTTTTTGAGGAACTATCATACTATTTTCTCCAGTGGTTGTACCATTTTACATTCTTATCATCTATGAACAAAGGTTTCAATTTCTCTGTATCCCTGATGACAATTATTTTCTTCCTCTTCTTTTGATAATATCCATCCTAGTGGGTGTAAAGTATCTAATTCTCCTCTTGGGAACCAGTGATCTATCTTAAATATAAAAAAGTTATAAATTTATTTTAGAATATTTTAGAATGAAATAGTGAATTTTAAATTATAGGTTTTATAAAATTAAAATATTTAGAAGAATTTTAAAGATTTAAAATATTATTGTAAATTTGTGAAAGGGCAAATAACCTTTTAGAATTGGGGAAAAGTTTGGGTCTTTCCAGACCTCTTGAAAAGGTTTTGGGTCTCTCAGGGTTTCATAGACCACACTTGGAGAACTGCTTGTTGAATTATACTATTAGAAACATGTTCACAGCTGGTGTAGGCACTATTTCCATTGGTGGGTAAATAGCTATTTCTTTTGATTTACAAATCTATTTAAGAACTTTGAACAATTTTTTTTCACAATCTACACCAAAGATTTTATTTAACAACAACCAAAAAAGAAATAACAAACCATTGCCATGGCATTGAAGTTAGGAAAGAAGAATGTTTTGTCAATGACTGGGAACCGATTTAGGACTGGCAACAGAAGGTAGGAATAAGTTGTACTTTTCAGAAATATTTTAAATCTGTTCTCTTAATATTTTTAAGATCATCTTAGGAGGATGTTGTTATCAGTCTTCAAGTTAACAGATTTCTCTGAAGCAACACTTAAAACACTTATCTAAAACATTTCAAATATATTGTTAGAATACCAGTTGGTATTTGGGGAATTCTACGAATTCTACTATTAGTATGCTTAGAATAAGAAAACAGCAAAACAGTTTCCATTGGATTAGATCATTACAAGAAATGATTGAAATTTCATTAATGAAAAAAGTACAATGAGAGTTAGATGCATTATTTTACAACCCACATATATCATTAAAATGACATACCAAAAATTTAAATGAGAATATTTATTTTTTTTCACTCCAAATTGGGAGTGATGAGGTTAGGGACAGACTCACCTTTTTTTTTTTGTCTGCACTGCACAGTTTATATATTTAGGCACACTTGAAAAGAGCTCTAAATATCACTAATTATCTCCATGTGTATAACTCATGTCTTTTTTCTTAAGAAAGCAAAGGTTGCAATCACTCATCTTTATTGTATGACATCTTTTTACTTTGATTTAGATGCTACTTAAAAACCGTAGTGCCTTTAAGCTCTGATTTACAAAGAACAGATTTGTGTAGTATAAATGTTTAGTATTATATAATTGTCCACCTATAGGTTGAAATTACAAGATAAGGTGTGTGACATAGAGCAGCAACCATCATATAAATGATATATATCCATGTGACTATTATTTAGGAAACATGACTGTTTGTAATTGCATGAATTGAACAGCCTACATTCATGTATTAATAGCAGGCGTTTTTGCACGGTGCTACCTGGCATTCTTGGTTATGGCAATTTTGTTTGGGTAGATGCATAATAAGATATTTTAAAAGGCAAAAGATTTATCCACTTTGAAGAGAAACCAGAGTATATAATAAGATATTTTAGTGTGTGTTTTGTAACTAAAAATTGTTTGAGAGAAATTTTAGTGTTTTCCATTTGGCTTTAACATCATGGGGTATATAACTGTGAGTACTGCTTTACACTGTTTCATGCCGTCATGATGAAAATCATCTGGGGGTGGGGAGCGAGCACTGTGAGAAAACTACATGATTGTGCAAAAAGTGTGGAGACAATGCTTAGTATGGGGATTCCTCTGTGCACATTGGGCCACTTGCTGCTATGGCCTCAGAGATCATGATGTTAAACACCATCGAGACAGCACAAAACAAAACCTTTCTCCTGAGCATTCACCACCTATCTCCTGTTTGGGCCTGGGATATTGAGTGGAGATTTAAGTGTGTGGGAAAGTTTATAACGGGGCTGCAAGGACCTCAGAGTAGCGGTTCTGATGCCTGGAGTCTTGTCTGCTGATCAGTGCTGATAGAGTCAAAATATTGTGGCCTTTTCTGGGAATGCAAAGTCTGAAAGAGGATGAGATTTTTATAGATGAAGACTACAGAGCCACAAAATGTACAGTAAAGCTATGAGCTCAATCAGTGTGAGCAAAAGCTTTTCGTACTCTGGGTAAGGCAAACCTTGCCTCCAAAGTGTCTGGTTTATTATTCCCAAGAGGTGGCATAGGCCAAGAAGTATAAAGAATTTGGCTGTGTTTATGAAAGAGCTTTAAGTTCTAATGGGGTTGGACCATACCCTACCTTTAGGGCTGTTGTTGGGAAGACAAATATGCTTCTGCTTTGTGCTGCCTTCTGTGTTAGCCTAGCAAAGAGCAGTGGGTAGGATGGAGCTTGACAATCCTTTGTCCTTCTGGTCATGAGTGTGTCCATCTAGCTAGAATAGGGAGCTTCATTTCTGAGGATAGATAGTTGAGAACATTGTGGTTTGTGAGTCTCTCAAGAATATTGGGAGTCTTACTTTGTTAGGAGCTTTATTCCAAAGGTGAGGGGATGCTGTGATAATGACATGTTAAAAGTAGTTTTTTAGATAGATTGACCAGGGGCCAGCATATAGGATGAACTGGAAATGGCAAAAACTGAAGATCAAATAGGTAACCTAATATAAATGAGATGTATAAATCTTGCTTGTATTACGCAGATTTCTGTGTACTGTAGAAAAATCCACTAACAGACTGGCTGGCAAAGAAAGCCAAATAGATCTGGATGGAGATTTGGGAAAAGCACTGGACTTGGCATCTGGGACCTGGGGGATGGCCACAGCTCTCTATGAATATGAACTAGCTCTGAAACCAGGGCAAGGCTCTTGAACTCTCAAGACCTCAGGCACAGAGTAGCTTATCTCTAAGGCTCATCCAGAGCCATAAAAATGTTTTTTTAGTGTCTGATTTATTACTTCCAAGTACATTTCTAAGTATTAACCTCTACACGCTGCCAAGGAGTGGTCTTTTAGGGGCCTATTATGATGAAGTATGATGAATAGATGACTCATTTGTAATTAACAGTGTGTATTTCCATATAAACAATTTCTGAGCTCTAAGTTTCTCATAATTTTCCCCCTTAAGTAGGGTTAAGCCCTTGAAATTTTGTTTGCATCTTTAATTTTTGGGAAATGAATTTTTATGAGATATATATATATATCTCCCCAATTACAATGTAACCTTCTTGAAAGCAAAATGATTTGTTCTGTGTGTTTGTTTTGATCCATTTTAATGCCTTAAATAGCACTATGTACACAGAAAACACTTAATAAAGCATATGAGTGAATGAGTAGCCGGAGCATACACTTTAGTTCAGATCAAATTATCATGCACTTTGAAATAATGTAACAGAAATTAATAAAGGTTTAGGTCCATGATATTTTATGACTATACTGGGTTAATGTATTTGTAATTATTACTGTTGGTAGCTACACGTATGTGTGACCAAAAAGGTCGGTCACAGTGAACTGCTACAGGAGAAATGGTGGGGGTGGACTCATAATCGTGTCACTTTCATTCTTTACACTGAAAGGAAAGACTTTTCCCCAGATGAGTCTTTGAGTAACTTCATGGATCCAGAACAGTGCCTTACAACGGGGGAAGGGGATTGCAAAGTCAAGTCAGGAGTCCAGAAGCGATAGTGGAGAGCAAAGCACTTTGTCAGTTTTCTGGCTAGAAAGAAGAAACACTTCTCTTGACTAGAGATGATTTCTGAGATGAAGCTGTCTAAGATGTGGGGTGCCTGGCTTCTACATTTAGTTTCTGTAGGAACCAGAGACGAGAGGATAAAAAAAAGAAGCCTGAAGGGGGGCGGAGAGGAGGGGCATGTGGTGGTGATTCTGAGGGGCCAGGCTGGAGGGGCACCTCATCCCGGGAGGAAGCCGCCCTCTGCCTGTGTGAACAGCTCCCTAGACCTTCCTTGTATTTTAACTGAGAACATTAATTGATCTTCATAAGGATAAATCTGGCCTGTGGCTAAAGGAAATGAGGCTATTTGACCTGTGTTTTAAGATTTTGTGTCATAGCCAGTTTAAAGAGATATTTAGATCTTAATTGATTTATCAGAAATATTTTTATAAACTAAGTATATATTTTTTCCTGACAGTAGCTTCGTTATTTGGCCCTCTGGGGAACTGAGCTTAATAGATGAATACTCTAGATAGCTGTTTAAATTTTGTAAATAAAAATGATAAAGGCAGCTATTCATTCATGGAGCCAGTGTTCATTGGCTGGAAAATGTGTGTCAGAAACTTCGCCAGCCAGTGGAGATACAATAAAGATTACATGGTTCCCACCCTCTCATAGTAAATCATGATTCTGACAGTACACATCACCTGTGAAGCACTATGTCTAAGAGATGGCCCTTAGAAATGACCACTCTGCTTGGGGAGTTAGAATTTTAGGTCTCCTAGAAGAGATGAAACTTGAGACTTTTTTCCGCTGTCTTGAATTACTGACTCAAACATGGTCTATGGATGAAGCCACAAAGACCATGTGTCAACGTAGATGACTGAACACAGCCTAACTTGGCTGGTGGCTGTACCATTCCATTCATGTGCTCTTCCATTCATAGCCCATGTCCTGCTGTGCTGCATACTGATGTTGGAATGAGATGCAAGGGGCACTTTGAAATTGACTCAGGTCTCCATGTTCTGCGGTCTCCATACTTTCCTCATCTACACTAGTCTTCACTCTTGATATCTTTCCCGTCAGAATGTAAGCTTCTTTGTGGGTGAGCTAACAATAGTGATATTGATGGGGGTGATGGTGGTGACAATACCTGACATCCATTGAGTATTACTGAACACCAGACAGTGTGTATGCATGATCTCATCTGATGCCTATAGCCTCTGGAAGGGGGTGGTGGTGGTTTTCGTTCTCTCCTGCCTTAGCAATGATGTCATTGAGACTTAGGTTACATAACTCTCCTATATCAGTCAGCAGCACCATGGAAGAGAGGGTCACTTACCTGTTCTTTTTTTGTGAATGTGTCCATACAACTTGCATCCTCCCTCCCTGCCACATGCTTAGCTATTACAGGTTTTTGTTTGTGGTAAGTATTTAATAAGTGACAGATTCTGCTCTGTAGGGTGATGATACTCTCTGGTTTCTCCTTGTGATTGGCATGCTGTCAGAGTGCCCCACATGCCTTCAGGTGCTAAGGCATTGAGACCCAGGCCACCATTTGTCCTCCAGCCTTGCCCTCTGCCTTGTGTTTTGCCATCACTGGCTCCCTTCTTC
Organism: Lepilemur ruficaudatus; assembly: GCA_963574885.1. Lineage (NCBI taxonomy): Eukaryota > Metazoa > Chordata > Mammalia > Primates > Lepilemuridae > Lepilemur > Lepilemur ruficaudatus. Next base: position 132,620 of record CAUYRT010105832.1, on the reverse strand, counting down.
TATCAGAGTCTGGGGCTCAGCATTCCTTGACTTCTGCTCTTAGATGTCACTGCCTGCATCACTGTTCTATCACTGTGACTTATTGCCAGGTCCCTTCTGCCACTGCTGACCATTCTCTTTTCTTTCTACTCACTTGTAGTCTCCAGTGTGTCTCAGCAGCCACTGCAAGAAGTTGACCAGCTGGGCATTCATTTTGCTTGAACTGACCAGTCCCTTAGTGTCGGAGCATCCTCCTATTCTTGACCTTTCTTCTGGGCTTCATCTCTTGATGGCTGTGTGGACTTAGGGCTGTTACTTTGTCTTCAGAGGTGGTGGTTTGTTTGGTCACTGTTAACAGCTGCCAACTTGGAGCTGTTAAGAACCATCGTACCAGAAAGATGCTTCATTGCATTAGTACCTGTGGATTAGAAACAAAACAATCTATTAATCTCCTAAAGCTTTATTTCCATGTCTGTGCTATCTTTTTAAAAGAAATTATGACAAAGTTCTTTATGAAATCTAGCTACCAGCTATGTCATACTTTATTCATAAGAAATTTTGCTTGAATACATGTATTTTGTATTTTTAACTCTGGTTTTGACAGAATGACTCTTCCCTCCAATGGGCAAATTGAATGTTTCTCTATTATATGGATACTTAATACCCATAAGAAGTTAAGACTCTTGGTTTTACAAAGTGGTCTGAGGGTCCACCCCTGGCATGGGGACATCTCAGTATGGAGAGGCAGCATAACACAGTTGTCATTTGTATGGTGGAGCAAGATTACCCAGATTCAAATACAAGCTCTATCATATACCCCTTGTATGATCTTGGGCAACTTATACTTACTGTGCCTCAGTTTCCTCGTCTCTAAGCTGAAGTTATAGGATTTCTTTGTAAGACTAAATGAGGTCACATGCCTAAAGTGCTTAGATAGTGCTGGACACATACTAATTGCCTAAGTGTGTCTTCAATATAATCTCTATGTTTCTCAAGTAGACTTTGAACAGGTCTAACTGTGGAGTCTATTACCAGTACCTACATGGGACCCAACACATAGTTTCTACTCAGATGTTTGTTAACTCAGTACACGAATGTATACATTAACAGCAAACCTTTTACTAAATCTTAATAGTTCTTTTTTTTGATAAGTCAGTCTTTATGGTATTTTATTTTTTAAAGCTATATAATCCTTTTTTGTTTTTTATTTATTTCAGAATATTACAGGGGTACAAATGTTTTGGTTACGTGGATTGCTTTTGTACTGCATGAGTCAAAGTTATAAGTATGCCTATCACCCAGATAGTGTATGTTGTACCCCTTAGGTATGATCTTACTCATCCCCTCCTCACACTCCCATCTGCATGATTTCTGTTGAGTTTTACTTCCATCTGTGCACTTGAGTGATTGGTTAGCTGATTGGTTAGTTCCAATTTAGTAGGGAGTACATGTGATGTTTTTCTATCTTTGTGATACTTCACTTAGGGGGATGGTGTCCAGTTCCATCCAGATTATTGCAAAAGGTATTAATTTATATTTTTATGGCTGAGTAGTACTCCATGGTGTACATATACCATATTTTATTAATCCGCTCATGAACTGATGGGCACTTGGGTTGATTCAACGTCTTTGTGATTGTGGATTGTGCTGCAATAAATATTTGAGTGCAAGTGTCTTTTTAATAAAATGAATTTTTTTCCTTTGGATAAATACCCAGTAGTGAGGTTGCTGGATCAATTGGTAGGCCTATTTTTAGTTCTTTGAGGAATCTCCATACTGTTTTCCATAGAGGTTGTACTAGTTTGTAGTCTCACCTACAGTGTATAAGTGTTCCTTTCTCTCAGCATTCACTCCAGCATCAGTTATTTTGGGACTTGTTGATAAAAGCCATTCTCACTGGGGTTAGGTGATATCTCATTGTGGTTTTGATTTGTATTTCCCTGATTAGGGGCACTGAGCATTTTTTCATATGTTTATTGGCCATTTGCCTATCTTCTTTTGAAAAGCTTCTGTTCATGTCTTATGCCCACTTTTTAATGGGGTGTTTTTTTTATTGCTGATTTTCTTGAGTTCTTTGTAGATTCTGGTTATTATCCCTTTATCAGATGTATAGTACGCAAATATTTTTCTCCCATTCTGTAGATTGCCTATTTGCTCTGTTGATTGTTTCTTTGGCTGTGCAGAAGCTTTTAATTTAATCAAGTCCCATTTATTTATTTTTGTTGTTGCTGTGATTGCCCTTTGGGTCTTTTTCATAAGTTCTTTGTCTAGGCCAATATCTAGAAGAGTTTTTCCAACATTTTCTTGTAGAATTCTTATGGTTTCATGTCTTAGATTTAAGTCTGTTATCCATCTTGAATTGATTTTTGTCAGTGGTGAGAGAGATATATCCTGTTTCTGTCTTCTACATGTGACTATCCAATTTTCCCAGCACCATTTATTGAACAGAGATTCTTTTCCCCCTGTATATTGCTGTCTACTTTGTCAAAAATAAGATGGGAATATGTGGATGGTTTTATATCATGTTCTCTGTTCCATTGGTCTATGTCTCTATTTTTGTGCCAATATCATGCTATTTTTGTTACTATAGCATTCCAGTATAGCTTAAAATCTAATAAAATGATGCCTCCAGATTTGTTCCTTTTGCTTGTTTTGACTATTTGGGCTCTTTTCTGGTTTCTAATGAAGTGTGTATTTTTTTTTTCTGAATCTGTTGAAAATGGCCTTGGTATTTTGATGGGTATTGCACTGAATCTGTCAATCACTTTGGGTAGTATGGACATTTTTAACAATGTTGATTCTGCTGATCCATGAGCATGATATGTTTTTCCAAAATAGGTAAAGATGGAAATATTTCAAAATTATAAAAGCCATAAACGACAAACTGACAGCCAACATCATACTTAATGGGGAAAAGCTGAAAGCATTCCTACTCAGAACTGGAACAAGACAAGGATGCCCACTGTCAGCACTTCTATTCAACATAGTGTTGGAAGTCCTAGTTAGAGAATTCAGCCAAGAGAAGGAAATTAAGGATATCTAAGTGGGTAAAGAGGAAGTCAAACTATCGCTCTTTGCTGATGATATGATCTTATATCTAGAAAACCCCCAAAGATTCTGCCAAGAGACCCCTGGGATTGATAAATAAATTCAGCAAAGTCTCAGCATACAAAATCAATGTGTACAAATCAGTAGTATTCCTATACACCTATAATAGTCAAGCTGAGAATTGAATCAAAGATTCAATACTTTTCACTGTAGCTACAAAGAAAATAAAATACCTAGGAATATATTTAAGCAAGGACATAAAAGATCTCTGCAAAGAGAACTACCAATCACTGAGGAAGGAAACTTTATAGTTCTTTAATTTTTTTTCAATTGAATAAGTTGTTCTTCTGAGCTCCAGTTCTCTGTTTTTAGGATGACTCTGCTTTAGTTACTGGATTTTCATTGATTAATTAAGATTAGTTTTTTGATGTTCTTTCTGGCTGCCATAGGAGCAGACATTAGCCACAAGAAGACTCAGCAATTTCACAAGAACTGGCTTTTGGTTCTGAGTTGCCCACCAAATGAAACTTAATCTAAGGCAGTAGTATGCATGGTTTCATTATGATCTGTATGTTGTTAAACATGCATAGTTTCTGAAATGATGAAAACAGTCATTCATTACTATGTCTCCTCATGCTATACTTCAAATGAATTTGTTCTTGGTTTTAAAGAGCATTCATTTAGCAATTGTGGTGAGCCCTTAAAATATTAATTGCATCTTGCCTTTTAAATTGTAGACATAAAACCACTTCTATGAAAACCTAAGTTATATCATGAAGAACCTAAAATTATTTAAATAGTTTGGAAAATGTGATATGTAGGCTTCTTTTTTAGTTCAAGGGAACATGTAAATTATTAACCCTGTGAAACCCACTGATGCTAAGAAAGCAGTTCAAATTTTCATCTTCCATTTGGTACTTGTCAATATGCCTGAACTGACATTTTCCTCTCCCTTTTCTGTGGCATGGCCTTAAGCTAGAAATGCTTTTGAATGACATGGTACTTGTCTCTGGTGTCATCTCTGTTGTAGATGCATGACCCTGCCTGCTTTCCTCCTGGCTCTCTCTGTGAGGCTCACCAGTGCATCAGACAGCCAGGGCTGACTTTAGTACAATGTCAGAGACTGAGAATAGGTGTGCTTATCTGATTTAACACCTTATTCACCTGGTTAGTTCAGCTTGTGGTCTTGGGTGATTCCTGTTGTTTCTTTAGTAGAATCAGTCTTCACTGGTCCCTTAGATATAAGGCCCTATGTAGATTCAATTCTGTTATTCCTGTCCTGTGATTTGATTCCTCAGGTGGTTCTGGCTCTTGTTATGGGGAGCCTTCATGCATGACTCTTAGGTTCTGCCATATTAATTGACTCTGTTATTCAAATATTGTATCCCTCTATTAAAAAGTTAACAGGTCATAAACCTCTTATCTCTTCCTTTTGGGAATCCCATTATCCCTAACCTCTCTTATTTTAGAGTTGCTGAAGTAGTGACTGGACTCTTGCAATTAATATCTCTGTCCTAACACCATTCTGATTTTTAAATATTTGACTCTTTTTGAAGTTACATGGTAGCTTGAAGCACTCTAAAGAGAATGATTAGTGGGAACTTGCCTGTCACCACCATCACACTAGCAGTTGGAGTGCTGCTAGCTTTGAAAACAGGGCTACCTCAATCTTGGCTACACCAAAAGTTTCCACCCAAGTCCTCTGGGGCATGATGTACATTTGAATGTGTCACTGTGTGACCTAAGGAAAAAGGGGGTGGGGAGATGAGGGGAATGAGAGTTGTATCTAAATTTACTTTTCATACAGCAGTATCTGTTCTGTAAATTAATGGATACCTGTACATTGTTGCAGCAAACTTCTTTTTCAATGAAAAATAGTGTTAACTCCTCATATCCAAAGCTGATGCAATAGGCTGATGGTTCTCAACATGACAGCAGTGTGTGTGTGCATGTGTGAGTGTGACTATATTATGTAATGGAGTCACTGATTATGCTTTTCCACAATATAACATGTCTAGTTTCTACCCCCTCCCACCCGTTTGCTTTCCGAGGGGTGGTGGTGGGTGTTTCTGAGTCATTCAGAAATCCTCATTTGCTTTCTCTTAGGGTGTATTTTGGCCACAGTCATGGGTGGGTGGTAGTAATTGGTCATGGATAATAATAAGAAATACAATTAGTGTACATTGAGCAATTATTCTGTGTTAGAAACTGCAGTGTTTTTTAATGGATATTTTTCTCTTATGCTGAATTAGGGCATTGGCTTCACAATTCTAATGTGATAATATCATTTTATAGGTGAGGAAACTGAGGCTTAGAGGTTAAGTGCCTAGTCCATGGTCACCCACCTGGCATGCAGCAAAGCCAGATTCCAAGCCTAGGACATATGGTTCATGCTGCACAACTATCCTGGAATAGAATGGAGGTTTGAACTAGGTCTCCTGCCTCAATGTTTTCCTCTTTTCTCAGAGCTACATTGCCTTCAATTTTTGAAGTTTTTAATTTTTAAATGGCGGTTAGCAAAGAGTGACAATTTGCTTAGAACAGTAGCCCTCAAGTGGGGGTGGTTTTGCCCCATAGGACATGGTACACTGTCTGGAGATGTGTTTGGTTGTCACACTGGTGAGAGGGTACCATTGGCATCTATTAGATCAAGACTAGGGATGCTCTTAAGCATCTTACAATGCAGAGGACAACACCATCCACAACAAAGAAGTGTCATCTTAAGATGTCAATAATGCTGAGGTTGAGATACCCCAGTTTAAGAGTATTTTGAGTTGTGCCTTTTCTCTTAGAGGAATCAATACCTTTAGTGTAAAGTTATGCACACAAATTTTTAGACTGCAGAGTAAAAGGGAAAAGGGGTAGAACTGATACTAAACTTACATAGAGAGGGTCTTGGGTTTGGGACTACTCATCTGTGAACTAGAGTAGTTCTCATTTTAAAAACTATGCTCTCATTTTAAAAACTATAGACTCATAAGCTCACAAATTCCATGTTAAAGGACATTTCACGTTCTGGGATGTAGGAGAAGGATATCTTTAAGTCCATCCTTTTATAGCTGGGTTTGAGGTATTATGTAGAGTGTATCTCTGGGCATCTGTATGGTGAATACTTCTTTGTATATAATTTTTTTTGTGTGTGTGTTTTCAAGAGTGATTTCATAAAAGATGACATCTGCCAGAGTTCAGAATACAGTAGGTAATGTGCTTACCGGAGAGGTAAGAGCATGAATAATTCTTGTCTCATGAGAAAGATGTAAACTATAATAGTTTATTATAATGATGTAATATTTGGGTGCCTGATTTATCATCCTCCATCTCCAATGATGCAAAACCTTAAGAACTAAACAGATCATAAATATTCTAAGCGCATCTTTGAAGTCTGGACTTTCCCCCTAAGCGGTTAAAGGTGTCATCTTTGTCCTCACAGTTTGCTGTTTGTGGATGCTTCCATAGATTATAGTTAAGGACTTTACCTATGCACGATATGGTGGGGTTTCTAGATGTTTGTTCCCTCATGGAAAAAAAGAACTCATAATCTGGGAAGATGTGATTCATTCAGATAACAGGGCAGAAAGTGTTAAAGCTGTAGACTCAGGATCATGGTAGCATTGACATATCTCCTGTGTGCTGAGGAGGGGCACCCAGAATAGGAAGGATTGTCAGGGAGGAGGTGGTCTTTGAACTGGCTCTTGTTTTAAGAGAAACTTAAAAGTGGTCCAGGTTGAGTACCAGTTTAGACTAAAGTGTGACCTCTTTAGGGCAGGGTGAGGGAGGGGAGGTGAAAGGAAATTGTCATCAGCAAAACAATAATAATCATGGCTACCCTTGATGAGGTACTACTCTGTAAAGGCACTACGCTACAGGCTTTATGATATACTCATTTAATCCTCACAGCAATATCATGGGGTTTGCATTATTTATTACTCCTGTAATAGATAGGAAGCCAGGGTCTAGCAAGGCCGGTGTCCTGTCCATGGTCACAGGTTTCTTGTGGGTGCAGGCAGCCCCTCGGGCCACAGTCCCTAATGGTTATGGCTTGGTGGTTTCTAGCGTGCCCAGGGAGTGATGTGAGCAGAGCTGTTCTGTGGCAGGAGGAACACGACTCCGGGAGAAATGTCTTTGACACAACTTTTTAAAGAGAAGTAAGCTTGGGCTTCATTTAAGGAGTTGGTCTCTGTTATGCTCAGTCTCGTAGGCATTCTTGGAAATGTTGCGACCTGGAAAATTGGAGAGGTATGATTTGAATTGAACTAGCCAAAGTGATTAATTCGGGCATTTAAGTATGACTGTGTAACTACAGACTAAACAAATGGCAATTATTACCACAAAGCTTTTCTCCAACAGAGACTCAGGGTCAAGCCAATCTGGAATCTTCGGCTCTTTGGCAGTGAGACGGGAACAACAGCTCATTCTTCCCTCTACCCACAGTAGACCCCATTGTCGGGGGAGAGGTAGTGTTCCTTGCTTGACCGTAATAGCTTAGATTACTGTACACTCGTATCTTTCTTGGATTTTATACCTCTCCCCCAACCCTACCTTCATGACAATGAATTGAAGGCTAGGGTTTGGTTAGGACATTAACAAGTTAATAGTTATCAAAAGTGTTGGTATTTATGTTTCCTTAAAAGTAACTCTTCTTTGAAGCTACTTTGCTGCAAGTGATGTATCTAATTTGACCCACTACCCATAGAGAATTCAATTCCATTTCTTCCTTGTTCATTAATTCATCAAGCATTTGTAGGAAGCCAGTCCTTGACCTGGAGAGGCTCATAGTCTAGACTCTGGAGGAGAAAACAGACATGGAAACCAATAAGTATAGCTGTGAGTGTGAAATGTGGAGAGGCAGAAGGTATAACAAAATGTTTATGAGCCCCTAGAAGGAGGGAGTCATTCAAGAGGTAGAAGGGAGGGGGCAGTAGAAGGCAGCTGGCAGTCCTGAGTTCTGGGACTATTTTCTCTAATTCGTTCCATCCGGTTTCCTGGTCTGACACCCTGTCCTTCATATCCACTTTTTTCCCTCTCTTATCCAGAGTGAGTCTCCTGGGAAACCCAGGAAGATGATCCATCCCTTTGCCTTTTTTGTGAGGGCTCCCCTCTCTCCTTTCTCATCTCTCATGTCCAGAGCCATACCCATTGCTCCACTACCTTTTTCTGATATTGATGATTTTCTTCAGCCTTGCATTCTTACCTTGTTTTTTCTGTTATCTGACCCTAGCGGATCCTGTCCCTTGTCACAGAGGTGGCCAGAAGCATATGGGATATTGAAAGTATTGTACTGGAAAATACATAGCAAATACATACAAATAACCTCACTCAGCTGAGGGAGCATTTTATTGTTCCCGGTATCACCTTGGGTTTGAGGTACACCTTCTTCCTACGTGGTGTTTTGGAGTTCCTGCTTTCTTAAAAATATGCTGTATAAGTATTGTTCACATCTGGACCTGTTAATTCATAGAATGTGGCAGGATCATGGGCTCTAGGGGTTTGAAAGGGCTCTATAAGAGAGACTGTGATCTTGTCGAAGTCTATAATAACAATCTGACACACAGAATCAATCCGTTCCTTGGAAAGGAGTTGAGGGAATAGAATCATAAATTTGGAAGCAAAGATATCTTTTGCTAAAGTATATTTTTAAATTATAGTACTCCTGTGGAACACAGGTGACATTTCTATCAGAAGAGTTTCAAATTTATGCAAGATTAGTTATTCTGCTTTGAAAAGCCTTATTTCCTCTGCTAACTATCAGATTGCATATTACAGTTATGAGTCCCTAGTTCTAATAAAATGCAAGCCAATAGATGTATTATACTACATTTTTGTCAAACCACTGACTATTATAGGTTCTATGCACAAGAAGTCTAACTGATTTTAAACCAATTAATTTAATTAGGAGACATGTTTGGAGGAACAGAAAATTGCTTCTTGTTAGTTCTCTGACTGTGATTGTAGGATGGTACACTTTGTACATGCATGTCTGTTCTTTCTGAGGTCATCTAATTTTCCTAAAAGGGGTTTTAGACATTGAGTTGCATTTGTAAGTAAATTACGTCGTTTTTTTTTACCTTCTTAACTTTTTATTTCATGGTTATTAAAGCCTTGCTGTGTTCTTGTTATGATTTGAAAAATGCTTTGTAATTGCCCTATAACTAAAATGTTGAACTTGAATGGACATACGGATTTTTCTTTTATTAAAAAAAAAAAAAACTCACTGGAGAAAGACAAAGTGGTGGGGGAAAAATGAGTTCTGGTAGAAAAGTATAGAAAACAGAAACTAGGTACGGTGGGGGAGGAGTGGTAGGTGTTCCTGGCTCTCACAGTCCATGTCTTGAGTGTTTACCGTTTGCCAGGTTCCTTTATGTGGATTTACCATATGTACCAGGGTTTGATATGGATTTACCCACTCAATCCCCACAAGAACCCTATGAGATTGGTACTATTAATACTCCCAGTTTAAGGATGCAAAAGCTTAGGCACAAAAATATCAGTTATCTTGCCCAGGGTTACCTAACCAGTAAATTGGAGACTGGATTTGAATCCAGGCAGTCTGGTTGCAGCCTACATGGGTCTTGAGAACTAACTTGTTTCCACCCAAATTTTAATCCTACTCTGCTACTTCCCAGCTATGTGACTTTGGATGAAGTTATTTTAACTCCTCTGAGAATTTTTCCCAATTACTAATTGGAGTTAATAACACACTGTAGGGTTGTTGAGAGTCTTAAATAAGGTGATGCATGTAAGCGGGTTGAGATGTAAAAGGAGCTTGGTAAACATCGCCTTCCTTCCCTTCCATTTTCTGTCCTGTGGAAGTGGCAGGGACAGCCTGCAGCCTCTATTCTTCCCAAATGTCCCTGAGGTGTGAGGTACTGCTGAGAATTCTAGCTCTGCACAGGTTGCTTAAACATACAGCCCGCTCAACTAGATAAGTTCTAAGGTTTCCTCTTCCTCTAATCTTTAGTAATGATTCCAAAGAGAAGTGTTACTTTCATAAATTCATGTCTATCTAGTTACATCTTGCGAAGTGTGGGACTGCCCTTGCAGTTGGTCTGTCTGCCTGTGCATGTACACAACCAGATAAAGCATGCTTTCCATATACCGTGGGGAATTGTGCCCAGCACTCTTGAGTTTTTTCTGAAGGAAAAATAAAAGTTTATCTCTTATGTTTGGTTTCCTTCTTGGGATTAGTTTTTTCCTGACTACAAAGAAGGAAACAAGTTTGAGTGAAAACAGATTTTTAGTGGGTTTTTTTGGCTATCCTTTCTGGATCCCTCAAGGGTCATAAGAGTAAGAGATGACACAAATCTCTCAGGTTTCTCTTTCTGCAGCCTAAGTGGGGTATGAGGATTAATATGTGCACTTCAGAGCTTGAGTCAGGGTTGGATTATGAAGTATTTCCCCTTACCCCATTTCTCCCATTCTGCCCTTGCATTCCCTCAACTAGTCAAGTTCCTGCCTCTAGGTGGTTGGAAGAAGGAACGTTTTTATACAGCTGGAGACAACATTTAACAGGGTATCTGAATGCTTACATGATGCCATTTGCTTCATTAAAAAGCAACAGAGTATATACCTGTGACATTTACTAATCTGTGGTCTGAGGACCACCGACATGAGCATCTCTTAGGTATTTATTAAATAGATTCCTGGCCCACCACAGATCCATATAATCAGACTTATAGTTTAGAGTTTGTGGTTTAAAAATATTCTTTTCATGTTGATCAAAACTCTGTTTGATGAGAAGCAGTCATGCAAACTTATCACATCATTTGACCTTGTTCAGATCTTGATGCACATGTTTTCAGGGCTAGTTTTCTCACACATGACTTATTGCTGCTGATGAGGGCCTGCTGGCCAGAATTCCAGGTGACCTTATTGGTGAGCTGTGCTGGGAGTGATAGGTGAGGTTGCCAGGGAGACCGAAGTTAGGCGAGGTGAGGCCTGTGGAGCGAGCAAGGCTGCACCTATGAATAAGTAGCTCATGGAATTAGATCCAGGGGAGAGGTGGTCTGTGCTCAGAGGAGGAGTGAATTCAGCTATCTTAGGGAACAGAGGAGGGATGTGGGATTCAGGCAGGTGGAAGGCAGGGGCAGGAGAAGGCGGCTCCAATGATACAAGGATGGAGCTGGGGCTGTAGAGCCAGACCTTGGACCAGGGAACTTTGGAACTAATTAATCTCATCCATTTTCCTCAAGGTGTTTGTGATATGACTTGCCAGTCTAGCCTACTGGGAATTTGTTTGATAATTGAATATTTTGACATTGAGCATAATGCGTTATATGAGCTAAGTGTATATATTGATTACAAGTAAAGAGTAAAATTGAAGGTGGCTAGTAAGAGCACAGTAGAACTACTAAGAATAAACTGAGTTAATTTCTGGAAAGTACCTTTTACTAAACCTACTATCTTAGTAAATCCTGGAAAACATAAGAAAATATATAAGTGTACATTCTAGCATACTAATGCAGTGGTCCCCAGACTTTGCTGCACAAAGGAACCATCTGGGAATATTCTAAAAAAATAGTAATGCCTGGCTTCTGCTCCCAGGCATTCTGTTTCAACTGCTGTGGGCTGTGATGTGGACACTGATATTTTAAATGCTCTCTAGTCCCTCATTTTACCAATGAGGAAATTCTGGTCTAGAGAGATTGTTAATTTTCCCAAGGTTACATGGTTTAATTGCACAGACAATATTAAATAAACAAAGGTCTTCTGACTCTTAGCTCAGGGTCCAGAAACCATACCAGGCCTTAGAAACAAAGAGAATTTAAAACAGGGCGTTGTCAACACAGGTGATGCAAGAGCTGAGAAGGCAAACTCGGAGTGGTGAGGCAACCCAGAGACCAGCAACAGCAGGAAGCACACACATTATCCCTGGGACTGGAGGAGCAGGTGGTGTTTCTGGATCCCAGAAACTGAAGCAATCTTGGAGGGATCTAGGACCAAGGTGGTGATGGGGGGTGGTGCCTGGTGGGAGCTGGGATTGTAGAGGGAGCTAGAGATGCCACTGGAAGCAGGGGTGAGGGAGACATACTCTTGGTTCTTTCTCCTGCTTCCCTCTTGCCTTCTGGTCTTCCATCAGTACTCGATTTTGGCCAGATGGGTTGGGAAGGGTGGTTCCCTTCAGGCCAGAGGAGGGAACAGACCCGAGAACAAACCAGCAGTGACTAGCACTATGGTCTTTCTAATGTGCTGGAGTCTTGTGTTGTTTGGAGCAGATCTCCATTTGGACACTGTATTCCTAAAGGAGGATCTCATGGGAGTTTCTCAGTAGGCTGTAGGCGGGGGAGCACTAGTCTGCTTGTGCTGCTATAACAAAATAGCACAGACTGGGTCATCGATAAAGAACAAACTTATTTCCCACAGTTCTGGAGGCTGGGAAGTGCCAGATCAAGGCAGTGGCAGGTTTGGTTGTTGGGAGAGGGCTGCATCCTTTGAATGGGAGAAACTGTGTCCTCACGAGGTAGAAGGGCAAGCAAGCCAAGTCAAGCGCTTCATGAAACCTTTTATGAGGGCCTGAATCCCATTCACAAGAGCCTTACTTGTGAATTGCCACCACATTGGCCATTAAGTTTCAACACCTGAATTTTGGGACACAGTCCAACCATAGCAGGGAGAAAACCTCCTCCTTTCTCTCTTTCTCTCTCTCTCTCTCTCTCTCTAACCATATTAGAGCAGATAATTTCTTATATCCATTTTCATAAGCGGTTCGAAAGGTTTGTAGACTAATATAGGTGTGCACATTTTATTATTATCTTCCTTCTGTGACTATCCAAGTCCACATCTCTTTATCATTCAACATGTTTACATTTTCACAGCCTTTATATTTAAAAAACATATAGGTTTAAAAAGATCCATTGGTAGTCTTATCTGTGCTAAATCTTAAACATTTGTTCCTTTGAGGACTAGTTACTTTCTAGATATATTGTCTCATGCCAGATGATCCCACATATGCGTATGAGATGATAGCCCTTGCTTTACTATATCACTTAAAGGCATTTAAAAAGAAAAATTAAATTATAGTACAATGCATTTTATATGTTCTGCCTGATGGGCCAAGTACTTTGCACCCAGCGGAGCTGAGCCTTGTCAGCCTGCTGTTCTAACAGTAGCTCCCCTGTAGAGCACAGCATTCTTTAGACTTGGATAATGAGTCTGATGTCATAAAGGGAGCTTTATTAAAATAAATACAGTACCATATTTCCTTTCTAATGGCATTCTGATTAATTTCATCATAAATGCATACCTGACACTCTTAATCACTAGAGGTAGCAAAGGGACTTCACTGAAGGTGTCAAGGGTGTTTGCAACAGCATGTTCCTAACCTGACAGCAGTATCAATGTTTGGTATTACTGTAAGTCATCATCTGAAGACCTATGTCTATTTTAACCTATTTCACTGAACTGCTGTGCGAGTAATTAAATACTAGTGCTTGCCCCTGTTTTGAGGATGTAGCTCCTTAAACACAAAGAGATTCAGTGTTGCCCCAAGGCTACCAGCAAGGGAGCTGTAGAAGCAGGGTTAGAATTGGTTTCTAATTTCTAGCCTTTTGCTTAAATTGCCAACTACAGGTCCCAGTAATGTGTTCTGACTTTATTTTCCTTCCAAATTAATCTGCAGTTAATGATAGCTTTCACAATCAAAAAGAACATGTAGGTCTCAAATTTATGACTTCCATAAATCTATTACCTTCCGACATACCCACAAGGATAGTTCGCCAGGGATGCATCTTATGGCACATCTATTATCCTTTAGTTAATTGGACTGTCTTTAGTGTTTGGGAGATTTTATATTTTGGCATAACACATGAAATGTTAATGGTAAATATTAAATACAAAGCTCAAACTTTAAACATTTTTTTTACCATTACCTAATTTTAAAAATGCGTGTGACTAAAGCTGATGAATATGGCATGTTCTAATGATTATTTAACTTCTAGAAATCTACTCCTTATAGCGAAATTATGGTCTAGAGAATATAATGATTTCTTCTTGTGGTATACAGGGGTGCTGGATAATAGCACAAACCAGATCCGGAAACATTCAGTATTAGGAAACTGCTGACTCTTCATGTCCTGTAAAATTGTGTGCGTGCTTGTGTGTAATTTTTTCAGGCATGGAAGGTATGCCAATGGGACTGTAGAGGACATGCCAGTAAGATAGAGAAGACATGACTTATATGGAAAAGCCAGAAAGCTCATAATAAGAGAGATGTTTATAGGACAAATCTTATCTTTTACAGGACATAAGGAAGATAAAAAACTATTTTATGACGGTTAATTCTGCTCAGATTGCTGCATTATTTAAAACTGAGGGAATCTTTAAAAAATTTAATTTTCTATTTCCCATCTACCTTAATTACTTTTAGGGGTCTTTTATTCATTGTAGGCAATCAGTTGTCCACAGATAAAGGGAGTTGTTGGTAGACACTTTCACTTTGCAGCTCTTCTATAATCGAAATATGAAGACACTTGGATTGCTTTATGAGGACATTTAAATACAAGAAGTAGCTTTTTATGATTTGGATTGAAAGCAAAGAAAGCCACTTCACTGATTCTGAATTCATTTGTAAAGCCTCGAATCACTAAAATTTAGTTCACTTAGCTCAAATGTAACCAATCGTTTTCTGCTTTGCTCTGAGGGACAAGAGCAGGCCCTGGGCATCTAGGTTGGTTTTTTTATTTGTCCCTCCCCCTTTCATAATACTCTGAGGGAGAATGTGCATTAGAATTGTTGTGGTACAGACTGAAGTAGGAAAAAGAACGCACCTTTACAAGTCATGGTGTCTGACTTCAGGACACAAACCAGTTGTTTCTCATGTTGATGTGTAGGCTGGCTTCCGCGGGTTGGACCTGTACTTTCTTGGTCATCTCAGATTTAAGGCTTTTTTAAGCAGAACAAGCGAAACAATATGCTGGAATTATAGGAACCCATTTATCATACATGTAATGAGATAAAGCTGGCCTGTAATAACACAGTGGTTTTTTTTTTTTTTTAATATTGAGAATGTAGAAGCTCCTGGAGTAGGCAGGTAACCTTTATATTTAATTCAAGGACTGAATCATAAGAGCTCATTTTGGGGAAGGTCCTCACCATCATTTAATAAATCTGGGCTTTTACTTTGCTTCCTACAAAAAAACCTTTCCATTATTTTAAGTGCAAATATTTCCTTTGGATATTTGGTTTATTTTACAGTTTTTGAAAGCACTCCATCATTATATTTGGTAATTTCATTTACTTTGTGTAATTGTTCCTAATCTTTATTTTTAAATTAAACCTTATCCCAGAATACTTCAGTGAAAGGTGATTTTCTTTTTCTTTTAATATTTGTAATACTTTATAAGAAATTCCCATGTTTCCTTGAAAAATATATGCATTTAAAGAAAATCTCTATTTCCCCTTTCCCTCAAATGAAGAGCAGTCACTGGAGAAATATTTTCATTAGAATCATAGCATTAAAATTGGAAGTTATCTATATCAGTTCCCTTTTGATGCAGAAATCTTTAGGCTTTGTTTTCTATAATACAGAGAGGGCTGGGGCCATCTGTATTTCAATCTAAAAATCCGTGGTTTCTGGATAGCCTTGGTTTTCTTTCTTTTTCAAGAGATTTAGGATGCCATGTTAAAAAAAAATGGCAGATGTGATTACAATTTTAATATGCCAAGACCGGAGAAGTATTTATATAGAAGCCTAACCAGTGTGCTTAAGGGGCACCCATGCAAGTGAGACTGGTGGAGGCGTGTAGGACAGGACTCTGCCCCTCAAGGAGTTCCATATAGTTGGAATGACAACATGTACTCGTGATGTAATTAGGACAGGATGTAAGAGATTAGTTAGCAAAGAATATGTTATAAATAAGTGCTAGAAGTAGTTGAGAAATAACCAGAGAAAGGGAGGGGACAGAGCTGAGCCTTGACAGATAGATGTTGGAGCAGGTGATCTGATTGAGCAGCATTCATGTTGGAGAGTAGGAGTAATAAGATGCGCTAAATCAAATAGGACCAAGTAACCAAGAGGCGTCAAATGTCAATGTCCTGACTTTGAACTTGACACTGAAGTTACTGGGGAGCTGGTGTAGGCTTTCTAGCACTGGAGGGACTGAATGATGGCAGGACTTTTGTCAGCATTATTCTGTTTGACTTGTTTAGAATGCCTTGCCATGGGAAGAGAATAGAATCTAGAAGACCAAATATAGCTGTTGCACATCATACTATGCACTGAGGGCATATTTGATGGACCCAGAGAGGTCCATATTTGGATGGATGGAACAGAAGGGAAAGAATCAAGGTATGAAGAATCAAAAGACTGTTGGAAATTGGCAACGATAAGAGTTTTGAAGCCATGGTGACCATGAGTTTCATTGTAGGTGGCATGGAAAATGTTGGTGCCATTGATAGAATTAGGGGAGTTATTTTGTTTTCCATTTCAGAGCTGAAGTATGGAAATTTACTGGCCATATGCTTTTGGGCAAATCAACTTCTTTATATTAGATTCTTCATGAAGGACTAAGCATGTGGTTTATTTACTCTTAAGATTATGGCAAGGACCAAATGAAGTGAGAGACACAAAGATAACAGTCAAAACAAAAAGTTTTTTGTAAGTGCAAAATGATACTTTTAAAGGAAGTGGGTGGTATCAAATAGGGGAAATGTGTCTGATACGAAATACGAGGTAAAAGTGCTGTTACCCAGCTATCTGGTGTTTTGGTTGCAAGGACTGAATGAGGCCCTCCAGATCGTCCTTCACTCTTTGCCCCAAATCGCCTTTCTAAAAACAAATATGGACCTTTCCTTCTCAAAAACCTCCTTTTTTTCCCCCACTGCCCATAGCATGAAACTCTACTCCCTGAGCAAGGCCTTTAAACCTGCGGCCCCCAATCCCCAGGCTGTGGACTGGTACCAGTCTGCGGCCTGTTAGGAACCAGGCCACACAGGAGCAGGTGAGTGGAGGGCCAGCAAGCAAAGCTTCGTCTGTATTTATAGCAGCTCCCCATCTCTTGCATCACCACATAAGCTCCGCCTCCTGTCAGATCAGTGATGGCATCGGATTCTCATGGGAGCACAAACCCTGCTGTAAACTGCACATGCGAGGGATCTAGGTTGCATGCTCCTTATGAGAATCTAATGCCTGATGATCTGAGGTGGAGCTGAGACAGTGATGCTGGTGCTGGGGATTGACTGCAAATACAGATTATCATTAGCAGAAAGGATTGACTGAATAATAAATGTAATGTTCTTGAATCATCCCCAAACCATCCCCCCAACCTCAGTCCATAGAAAAATTATCTTCCAGGAAACTGCTCCCTCGTGCCAAAAAGGTTGGGGACCATTGCTTTAGACTATTCATATTCTGGCACCAAAATACTTTTTAAAAAATCATATAATGAATGTTAAATGCCCACTATGCCAGGCATTGCATTGAGTTCTGAAAATATAGAAGTTAAGAAGTACAATCTCTACTCTCAAGGAGGCCACTGTCTGGTGGGAGGTACAGGTTAGCAAGTATGTGATAACACAGCCAGATACACAAGGTGCTGTGGAGGGAGAGGCATCTAATGCAGGCAGGCATCTTCTCTGAAGATACAGAGGTGGCAGAACACCAGAGAGGGCTTCCTAGAGGAGGTGCCCTCTGAGCTGAGTTTTGAAGTTAGAAGTAGGTGTCAGCCAGGGAAAGAGAGAAATGAGGGTGGGGGCACAGAAGTGTGTATAAGAGGGTGTGTTTAATCCCCTCTGAATTCTGTCGTCCAACTATTGTTTTATAGAGAACTTCAGTCATGCTTAATTATCCATGGCCATTTCCCAAACATGGGGGGATAAGGGCAGGGGCATGGTCCTTGACCATGGGAGGAAGGAGAAGACTTAAAATCAGGACTCCTCCAGACAGGTATACATAGGGCAACCGTATAACTTATTCAGACTGATGTAATTTGGCGAGTAAGGAGGGGGTACTGTTAGTAGTTATGCCTGGACACAGGTGTAAACTGGGACTGTCCTGGACAAATCAGCCTGTTTGGCTGCCTTAGTTCTTTTGCTGTGGTCACATTGTAGCAAGGCTGCTCCTGGCTCAAAGTTGTCCTGTGAGCTGTGTCTGCACGCTCTTCCTATAGGGGTATTCTTAGGGATAGGCCCCGGAGCCAGCTCTGCCAAACAGCCTCCTTAGAAGAATGGGAGGGCTGTGAGCTGGGTGTGGAGCACCACCTCCCACCCCTGCTGGAGGGCAGCAGCATGCCAGGTGGGTGGTGGGACAGGGGAGGCCTGGTGGCAGTAAACACAACTAGTTTCAACAGTTAAGACAGGGTCCAATACAGTGATTGTGTGGGAAGGATGGGAGTTTGCTTCTAGAGAATTAGAGCCCTGCTTTCTAATCTGCAATTGTTTGATTGCTGTGCTGAGCAAATCTCTTCCCTCCTTGATCATTTCTCACATGTGAAATGGGAACGATAATGGGTCTCTGCTTAGAAGGTGATTGTATCCGTCAATTATGGCTGCTGTAGTAAATATGCCATAGGCTGGGTGCTTAAATAACAAACATTTATTTTTCACAGTTCTGGAGGCTAGGAAGTCAAAGATCAAGGTGCCAGCAGATCCCATATCTTATGAGGGCCAGCTTCTGGGCTTGCAGATGGCCACATCTTCTCCCTGTGTCCTCATAGGGTGGAGTGGAGAGCAGAGAGAGAAAGGGAATCAAGCTTTCTCTGGTCTCTTCTTACAAGGGCACTAATTCTGTTATGAGGGTCCCACCCTCATGACCCAATTACCTCCCAAAAGCCCTACCTCCTAATATCATCTCATTAGGGATTAGGGTTTCAAACTGTGAATTCTGGGGCAACACAAACATATAGTCTATAACAGTGATTATAGAGGATGCTCTGCAGATGGACCCTGTCCTTTCCAGAAGCTGTCCTTCATTATTGTTAACATGGGTGTTATTGCTGATGTTCAGTCATCAGGAATTCTTGCCCTGCTGTCTTCTGGGCATATGGTTAGTGATATTCAGACTTTCATGGCTGCGATGGGGAGAAAGGAGCTGGAACACATGGTGAAGGAACTCTTTGTCTTGTGGCTGTTTCAGCAGCAAGAGAGACTATATTGCTCACTGCCAGAAGAAAAGGGACTGTCTCCAGGAAAATGTAGCTGGTAATTCACAGAACTTTCTTTTACAAGGACTAGGACTCAGCCTTTTAAATAAGATGTCCAAGTCTGTGTATTATCCATCCATATGTGTATTGAGAATTAGTCAAAATATATGACCTTTGTTTCTTAGGAAGGACTGAATTGCCATTTTTTCCCTGTAAACCTAAGTATTGAGTGGCAATAACAAGACTCAAAAGGTGTTTTCAATGTATATAACATAAAATAGGGTTTTGTTTTAAAGGTAGGCAGTGAGACTTTTTCTGTATTGTGGTTTTCATTAGCATTTTGTAATGAATTTAGTATCTTCCTCTTAAAAAGGGAAAAATTGCAATTTTAATAATAAGCACAGGTTGATTGCTTACTTTGTCTTTTATATTAAAATGAATGTTGCAGTTACTGTGTATTAATACCCAGTAAACCATATTCCATTTTCATCTGGAACTAAAAAAGTATTACTTCTAAGGAGGCATACACAATTTATCTTGGTAAATAAAATAATTCCAAGTGTGCATGTATATGTTTATTATGAAGCCGTCTTTCAGAATGCACCAAATGGAAGGAGAGAGAAGCTGATTGTCTTTTATTATGGGGCTGACAGAATGTTTATTAATGGCCGTGGATTTAAAATGAGCATCTTACTAAATGGAAGTCTTGGGCCAACCTCTGACCCTTTTGTTTTAAAGGTTTGAGAACAGATAATACGAAAGAATACCAGCTTTTTTCCAGATGGCTGCATGCCTGATGTTCCTTTATGTTTAGCTGTCATTCAAATATGAATGCCCAGTGATTATAAGTGTCTCTTTCTCTTTTTTGGACTGAAATGAAACCTTTTATGCATTGTGTGTTAAAACAGATTAACTGTTTGGCTCATCAGTAGGGAAATTAGAACAATAGCTGCCAACTCAATGGTATAGTCAACGCATGTCCTTTGGGGCTCAGGGCTAAGGTTCATAAGCAAATGGTGTGTCCAAGTGTCAGGGTTGAGAAGGACAGATGAGTTATAAAAATAATTCTCCTGAATTTTAATTTTGTAACTGTGTCTGGACAAGGGTAGTAGTATCTCTTAGAAGCATGTAGGATTTGGATAAATTTTCCCAAACTTTTACCTACTTTTTAGTTTGCCTCATTAATAATTTCTTAGAGTACTGTTGTGCAAGCCGAATTAAAAATGATGTATTTGTATGTAATAACAGGTTTTATCATGAAAGCATAATGTGGAATTACTTTATAATGTTTTCCTAACTTTTAGTATGCTAAAGTTGCCTTTTAAACATATATTTCATAAAGTACCCATAATGGATAATTTGAATGTCATTTTTCTACTAATAATTTTGTAATCTGAAATGGAAGTAAAGGTGGGCAATTATTAACATCATTTAGGTATGGTTGAAATGTAGATCTATCTGGAGGGCAGGGTAGAAGCTGGTGACCCCTCAATGACCTCTGCAGTAGAGGCAGTGTAGGAGAGGGCTGGAGGCCAAGGGTCTGGGGGCATCAGGCACATCCGTTTTAGGAAGCTAGAGTACTTTACAACATGCTGGAGTGACTGGCATTCTTAGCAGTGAGTAGCAAGGTGGCTGTTATTTTCTCTGGAAATCCATGAAATGAGTGAAGTAGAATATTCTTATGACCTAGTGGAAGAAAAGGAGCATGTCCAATCCATTTGTTTAACTCCTATTTAAAATGATTATTTTTGTAACAAAAGGTACTTATTTTGTGGTGTTTATAGAAAAGCACATAGGAAAGCCTACCATGAAATTCTGTTGTTTTGCACACCCAAAGATGAAAATAAGCATAAAATAATCATGCTGGGCACGGTGGCTCACGCCTGTAATCCTAGCACTTTGGGACGCCGAGGCGGGAGGATTACTTCAGGCCAGGAGTTTGAGACCAGCCTGAGCAACATAGCAAGACCCCGTCTTTACAAAAAATAGAAAGTTAGCCAGATGTGGTGGCATGTGCCTGTGGTACTGGCTACTCAAGAGACTGAGCCAGGAGGATTACTTGAGCCCAGGAGTTGGAGGTTGCAGTGCACTGTGATTGCGTCATTGCACTATAGCCTGGGCAACACAGCAAGACTGTGTCTCAAAAAAAATAAAATAAAATAAAACCCCAAAACAAAAAAGCAAACAAAAAACACCACCTATTCCCACCCTTTTAACCTTATTTTCATAGAATATTTTTGATGTTTTAAATTTTTCGTTTGTATTTTTTTGGCGATTTTTGTCATTTATTTCTTGTAACAACTTTATTGAGATACAATTCACATACCAAACAATCTAGCCATTTATAAATGTACAATTCAGTGAATTTTATTATATTCACAGTATTTGCATTCATTGTCACAATCAATTTCAGAATGTTTTCATTTATTACGCCCCAAAGAAACCCCACTGACAACCACTGGTCTACTTTTGGCTTCTATAGAGTTATGTGTTGTGGACATTGCATATAAATGGAATTACACAATCCATATGTGGCCTTTGTGATTGGCTTTGTCAGTTGACATAATATTTTCAGGTTTCAACCATGTTGTAGCACGTACCAGTACTTCATTCCTTTTTATGGCTAAATGATATCCTGTTGTGTGGATATACTGTGTTTTGTTTATCCATTCACCTGTTGAGGGACTTTGGGTTGTTTTCAGTGTATTTGTACTTTTGTTAAATATTCCATAGAAAACTTTTTAAAATTTTACATGATGTAGCTTCCATTAGATTTTAACAGATTGAAAAGCTTTGGATGTTTTATGCAAGATTATGGTGACTACCAAAAGAAAACTATGAAGTCATGGGCTGTTATATCAGATCTTGCATAAAATGCAATAAAATTCCACGGATTGCTAGGAGCTAAGCACTGTTAATGTTGATTGAGGCTCCCCAGCATGGGAGAAATGCTTATGCTTAGCAGTAGAATGTGCATGTGTTGAGGGGGATGGATGTGGAGCTGTGGTGTCTTGTAGTGTCCTCCACGGCATCACATTGTGTCCAGCATGCAGGTGGTACTCAATAAATGCTTGTTATCTGAGCCCTTTATGTACAGTTCCCCGCTAGTTTACCATATTCAAAAGAACAATTTTTTAATAGTTTGCAAGCTCCCAATTCTCCCAAGACAAATGAATGCTCTATAACTAAAATTAGACCGTTATCTTGGTAGTAATTATAGTCCCAGAGTATTTAGTAGTTTGTAAATATTTTTATTTGGATTTATTTAATTTTTCTAGGTAAATTTTGGGTAGAGCAGAGAGTAATCTCATTTGCCAGAAAACTCAGGAATCAGAAATGATACCACTTTTACTCACCAGCAGGGTCAAACTTGACTTCAGGGCTCACAGCTGCAGAACTTGCGCTTGTTCTCAAATATCCTGCTGCTTACACACCTCTCTACCTGCGCCTTTATCTCCCTTCTTTGCATTCTAACCATGGCCAACATACTCTAAGACTTTAGTAGGAGCATCTGAGGGTTTTAGTGCAAACACACCTCTACTGAAAACTTACAATAAGGAGTTCCAAAGCCATATCGTTGTTTCCTTGAATCCAAAACTCTCGTAAATACCAACATTAATAGTGATTGTTCATTCTAAGATGCCACACAGGGTTCCATCAACTCTTGTGCCCTGTAACAAAAGTGCAGAACTGAATAAATGAGAAGGTCTAAGGTAAAGGAATTGCAGTTAAGCAGATAATGGGTAAAAGCAGTTTGCAAGGTTATCTTCCTTGATACTTGGGGATGAGGTCAGATGCTAGTGCCAGAAGGTTCAGGACTCAACTCTCAACAGGGCGTTGCCTTTCCCTTTCATTCATTACCAAGTCTTCTCATGCATTTCAGTAAATATAATTATCTATCTATAATAGCATTTATCTAGCATGATGAGGAATTAACAACACATAGTCCTTCTCTGCAGAGAACATACATTCTCACAATAGCAAAGAATTAAGATGATCATCACTCCAAGTAGGATGTTAAAGAAATTTAGAGAAGGGAAATGGTGACTGGAGAAATTGCCATGTTCAGGAATGTACTAAGGCCTTACATAGATTTAAGCCTTATAACCATCTTTTGAGATAGGTACTTTTATCTCTATCTTATAGGTGAGCAAGCAAAGGGTAAGTTATTTCCCCCAAGATCAAACATCTAGCAAGCGGTGGAGCCAGGCTGTGCTCAGGCTGTGATACTCCAGCATTGCTACTTTGAATCCCAGTGCTGGATTGCCACCTGCAGTTGATCCTAATCATGCCTTTCTGGTCACAACTGAGTCCTGTGAATACTCTTCCAAAGTGAAAGTAAGGTTTTTTTTTTATTCTCCATCAGATAGCTGAATTGTGGTTATTTTATTCTCAGAAAAGTAATGCATACCCTTTGGAGAAAAAAAATCAGAAAATAAAGTATAAAGAAGAAAATAGAAGATATTTGAAATCCTGCAATGTAAATACTACAGAATTTTTAAAAAAGAGGCCTCAGCTGTGATGGTGTCTGTGGTTTGATCAGTTTCCTTCATTCACTTTCTAATGCTATTGCTGCTTTCTAAGTGCAAAAATCAGAATGTTGCCTCCACTGACCTGGCTAGAGACATGTCTATTGCTTAGGGTCATGTGTCTAGCTTTAAGAAAAGGACTTGTTCTAAGAAGTCCTTTGAGTTGTTTGCAAGTGTGCCCTTTGTTTTTTAGGGTATTTAGATGCTGCATCAGTTCAGAAAATCCCATTTGACCCTTGGTGTACTTGAATTAGACCATGGCGATTTCCTTGTTTCTGTAGGGAATTTCACTTAGAATGCCTTAATGACTTAAGATGCCAAGAAGTCATCGACTCCTTCTATGATCTCCAAAGGACATCAGTCTCCTCCATCCCTATCCGATCCACTGCCCATCCTCCGCTGGCTGGATGGGGGCAATGGGAATGCTTCTCTGTCTAAACCATCGGTAGTGGACCTCGTGATGAGGCCACGCATTGAAGAGATGAAAAAATTGAGATGGGATTTGGTGAGGGCTTTGACAAGGATGGGCTCCACAGGAAATGGTGTATTCCAGGCAGCAGTTGATGGTCCCACTCTTCTCCATCCTGTTCGTTTTGCACCCCCCTTCCCTCAATGCTGGTGAGATTGCTGTCTGCATTTGTAGAATATTGGTCCTGGGGATTGAGGATGGCATCGAAGGAAGTTCCAAAGTCGCGCTTTTATTCAGTTGACATAACTGAAGAATTTGCAAGAAAAGAAATAAACAGTTTACAGATTACTAAGCGTTATTGGCTGTTTATTAAGAAATGAGATATTTCTATATTTTAGCCAATTAAAAACAGACATTTTGTGAGGCATTTTTTTTTTTTTTATCATTTGGGGCTAAGAAAATGAAGATTCAGAGAGTCAGGTATGTTTGTATGAAGGACGCTACATGAATAAAATGAGGGTATAGTTTAAATGTTTTATTCTTTATTCTTTGTGTTATGTTTTATAGTAAATTGAGCCTCGGTCAAAGTTGAGACTCAGAATTTTATTTTTAAAGGAAGTGAGAGAATGCTGTGCTACTGAGCTCAATTTGAATTCTCCAGTGAAACAAAGAAATAGGATTTTATTCATTCATTCAGCAAACTTTTTTTTGAGCAACTAATTATTTGCAGGTGCTATGCTCGATGCTGAGAGGGAGACGTGCTCTGCCATCATGCAGCTTGCTGACTACTCGTTATGGAGACAATTAAGTAACAGCAATACAGCACCATAATGAGTCTTGTGATAATTTTTTGATAGAGAATGAGTTTAATAAATTCGAATTATGAAATCATAAGATAAAGGAATATAATATCCTAGGTTATTGTCTAATAACCATGATTTCTTCCTCTTTTACTTTGAAAAAACTTTTTATTGTGAAAAATTTCAAATTTATACAAATGTAGTTAGACTAGATTATGAGTTCCCCTAAAAGTGTCCGCCACCCAGCCCCCTAAATCAAACATTGGTCAATCTCCCCCCATCGTTTTTCTTTCATTCTTTTTTCTATCTGTTTTGTTTCTATTTGTTTTTCTTTTTGGAGATGCTGAGAGTCTTGGAGCAGGGCATTCTGTGCCATAATGGGACCATGTTGACAGTTATTTCCAAAATAACTTCTTGTATCTATTTTTATTTGACCAGTGCAGACACAAAAAAGGCATGAATACATGACTGTTTTTGGAGTTGTTTAGCAAAAAGATAATAAAATGCTTACCTGACTTCAGAGTTCATGGGTGAATGCTGCTGTTTGTAAAGGGATTTTTTTTTTTTTTTTTTTTTTTTTTTGCTGGTTTTAGAGGATTGTTTGGTAGAAAACTATATAGATTGTTGGTTGGGTGGGGGGAATACTTATGAGGTGCAAAAGCAGAACACTCTCCAAATAAGCTTTCAAGTAAGCTAAGCTTAACAAGAAAAATAATTGCAGGGAACATTTGTATCTGTGGTCTGTGTATATGTGTAAATGCAGCAATTTCAGGCTTTTAGAGAATGAAGCTGGCTGCAGAGTTGGGTGTGGGAAATTTACTTGCCTAGTTCGTTGGCTTGGTTTTTGTGGTGCTCGTGATCTGTGATGAGGACATTGTATTCCATAATACTGTGTAATGCTCCACAACTCATTCTGAGAGTGCAATAATTTTTCTCATGTGGCAAGAGCTGATGGAGGTTTTTCTGGTAGAGATCTGAACCATTAATTCCTGTAGCATAAATAAGGGGTTCCATGAATAAATTGTCACTAAATAAATATGGCTCCTTAGAAAGTCTCCAGGTGTGCATGTTTTGTATTGCACTTCTGCTGCTGAGAGGTGACCTCTGAAAATGCTCTATTTACTTACCTGTCCAGGCAAGGTGATGGGAACTACAGGAAATCCATGTAAGTGATGTCAACTTAGCCCAACTTAGAATATGGAAAGAAAGCAGTTGTTTGCATAGGCTTATACTGCGAACATGTGTGAAAGTGCTTTGCAAACTCATTTCACTTCTTAAACATCTTGTGAGAAGCTGGAGGGCAGGTGATATTGACCCTTTCTTACTCTTAAGTAAACATTCTTGCATGGGCCAATCGGTAGTGAGCCTGGACCAGAACTCCAGTCTTTTCTGTTAGCATGGGTTGCTGTCCAGAGTAGAGCCTAGTGCATTATGGGCACTTGGCAATTGAACAAAGGAGTGAGTGGAAATGTTCTAATTCAGCTTTTTGCAGAGTATGCCTTATAAATGCTTGATATTATGAGAAGATCTTTGGAAAAGTGTTTTATGGAAAGATAAGTTTCAGAAATGTTAGTCTCTGGGAGATTCACTGAAGGTTTAAACATGTCCTGCAGCAAAGAAGTCACTTTACCTTTGTTTAATCTAGTGTTTAAAAGTAAATGATTGTACCTATCATACCACATCTATTAATGTCCCATAGAATTACTGTTATAAGATTCTTTTGGAAACAGCTGCAAATGAATAGCTTTCTAGAGTATCCACCAAGTTAAACCCAGATCTTGACCTTCTGCTTTTGTCTTACATTTATTCCTTTGGTTTTCATTTCGAAGCTGCAACTATCATCTCTATGTTGATGATTTGGACTTTACATTTCCTGTCTTACCTGTTTCCTGGGTAGTTCTTTTATTTGTGCATTTGAAAAACCAATTTTTTTTTCTTGTAAGAATAATACATGTTCAAGTTAGAAAACTAGAAAATTGTAGATAGACAAAATATATAACCCTACCCATAATCCCACTGTCAGAGATAACTGTTACTAATTTACATGTTTTACATACCCTTTAGAACTCAGACTATGGGCTAGACTGTCTGGGTTCAAATCCCAGCTATTCCTCTTATTGGCTGTGTAACTTTGGGTAGGAAATTTAGCCTGCAGCCTCAATGTCCTTATCTGTAATAAAGAAATAATTATAATGCCTATATAATAAGGCTGTTGTGAGGTTTCAATTAATATTTGTGAAAAGCTTAGAACAATACCTACCACATGGAATTTATATAAGAGGTAAATGTGTATATGAATAGGTGTGTGTATGTACAGTACTATGTTGTATGCATATATCACAGAACAAAGCATTGTTGGATATTTAGGTTGTTACAAATTTTTCACAAATTTGTCATAAAACACCTGTCCCTGCAACTGTTTTGAGTAGCTGTCATTTCATTAGGCCCATTTCTTAAACTGGAGCTACCGGATCAATGGATATGCATGTTTTTCAAACTTTTGTATAGTCTTTCTAGAGAACTTGGTAGGAGATACAGTCAGTGCTGCTGATAGTCATGTTTGAGAATGCTGTCTTTTTCCTTTTTTGTCAATATGGAGGGTAAAACATTTTTCCCATGTGAAAGACATTACTAATAGAGTTAATTTCTGCTGTGTGGATGGATTGGACATTTTTATTTCCCCTTTGGTTATTGCTATTTACAATTCAAAAGGAAAAAACAGATAATTTTTTTTTTCTTTTTGGGAGAAACCTTTCTGTGTCAAGGGTTTTAATTGCTTGTCATTTGTTGTCAATATCTCCTGCCCTTAAACTCTCCTTTTCTCTTAATCTCCTTTTCCTAATTCTCCCATTTGCTTCATTCCACTGCCTGAATCTAAATTTCTCTGCCTTTTTTTTTGTGTTTTGCCAGTCTGGCTTCTAGTTTAAGTTAAGTGAACATTTATAAGACACCTTCACTAACACTCTGTTCATAAAATATTATAAAAATTCTGCAGAGGTGATGTATAGATCAGTTGTTGAAGGCCATATTTAACAAATCTGTCCCAGTATTTCTCTTCCTCTTACACCTCCCAGACTCTAGTATCCTCTGTTCTACTTTTTACTTCTACGCGATCACCTTCTTTAAATGTGGAGTTTAACTTTCTGTTCTTGGCTTTTTTCAACTAACATAATGTCCTCCAGCACAATGTTGCTGCAAACGCCAGGGTTTCATTCTTTTTTGTGGCTGAATAGTATTCCATGGTGAATATATATTATATTTTTTAATCATTCATCTCTTGATGGACACTTGCATTGATTCCATATCTTTGCTATTGGTAATAATGTTGCAGTAAAAATGGGGAATGCAGATATCTCTTTAATATACTGATTTCCTTTCGTTTGAATGAATCCCCAGTAGTGAGATTGCTGGATCATATGGTAGTTCTAATTGTAGTTTTTTGAGGAACCTTCATACTGTTCTCCACAGTGGCTGTACTAGTTTACATACCTACCAACGGTACATAAGAGTTCTTTTTCTTTATATCCTTACCACTATTTGCTATTTTTTGCCTTTTTGATAAGAGCCATTCTAACTGAAATTAGATGATGTTTCATTGTGGTTTTAATTTGCATTTCCCAGATGATTAGGGATGTTGAACATTTTTTCATGTATTTCTTGGCCATTACTGTCTTGTTTTGAGAAATGTCTGTTCAGATTATTTCTCCATTTTTTGATCAGATTTTTTTGTGTGTGTATGTGCTGTTGAGATGTTTGCATTCCATGTATATTCTGGATATTAATCCCCTGTCAGATAACTAGTGTGCAAATATTTTCTCCCATTATGTAGGTTGTCTTTTCTTTCTGTTGTTTCCTTTGCTGTGCAGAAGCTTTTCAGTTTGATATAATTCCATCTGCTTATTTTTGCTTGTGTTGCCTGTGCTTTTAGGGTCTTATTCTTAAAATCCTTTCCCAGACCAATGTTCCGAAATGTTTCTCCTATATTTTCTTCTAGTAGCATTGTAGTTTTGGGTCTTACATTTAGGTGTTTAATCCATTTTGAATTTGTTTTTGTATAGGGTGAGAGGTGGGAGTCTAGTTTCATTTTTATGCATATCCAGTTTTCCCAGCACCATTTATTGAAGGGACTGTCCTTTCACCCATGAATGTTCTTGGCACCTTTGTTTTTTTTTTAAATCAGTTGGCTGTAGATATGTGGGTTAATTCCTGGGTTCTCCATTCTGTTCCATTGGTCTATGTGTCTGTTTTTATGCCATAACCATGCTGTTTGGTTATAATAGCTTTGCAGTATATTTTGAAGTCTGCTAGTGTGATGCCTCCAGCTTTGTTCTTTTTGCTCTAGGACAATTTCAAATGAAGTTTGTCTGGAGAAGAAATTTTTTTGAATTTCCTTTTTTATCCTAGAACTGAAGTGATAAGGCTTCCATTCTTAAAAGTAACATCTCATTCATATTTCATGCTTTTGTGACGTTGACCAGTACTCTTTCCTTCATTGGCCAGCCTCTTTCTACCATTTTATTTGTAAAATGAGTTACATGGAATGTGAGACTCATAATATTAAATGATTGTGATATGTAGACTTATTGAGCTAGATAAGTTGAATCTTTCTGTCCAATTGTTTAAGATTTTTTTCTCCTGAATAAATCTGTTGATGATGAACTTGAGGTTTTTGTTTGTTAACCCATTGTATAAGAATAAAGTGGAGAAATTTCTTTCAAGGACTGATCTTTAAGCACATTTCCTGGATATAGACCGTAAGACCTATATTTTATAATAATGGAAGTAAAATATTTGATGCATTGAATCTTCTCATGCATATAACCTCGTTTTCTACTCCATTTATTTGATAATTGTTTCATCATTTCAGATTCAATTTGTAATAGCAATGAACACTCTTTAATATTTTTCTAATAAGGATTAGTTGGAGAGGTTAATATGGTCAGAAATTTAAAGAAGCCCAGAGTCATCTTAATGAGTGTCAGGTAATTAACCTACATGAATAGATTAAAAAAATCAGGCAGGCACACTGATGGGTTTTCCTTTCAAGTTCAAATTTAGAACATCTTTGCAGTGGTTAGGTCTTACACATTAGACGGTGATTGCTATATTGTTTTTTAATATATAAAGCTTAATTGTGAAACCTTATTAGAATTCCTCATCAAATTTGATTAATGGAAGAATGATTATGATATGTGGTGAATTTTAAATTCTTACATGTAAATGATTTTTTAAAAAATAAATAGGCTCCCCAAAATGAATTTCTTTATGAATCAGGAAAAAGTGCTTTAATATATACATCTCCTGTTACAAGAAAAAATCATAGTGTAGAACTTCAGCAGTTCATGAACTGCTTAATTTAGGCCTAAGAAACTTGGTGACAGTGATTGTCACTATTATTATCCTAGGAATACTATTATTCATGTCTAAATGACAATTTATGCCATTGGTCACTTTAAGATTAAAAGGCAAGTTCTGGAAGTAATGCTGACTGGTTCAAAGGCAAGACTTTACATTGTTCAAGCGGGTGATGTTTATCATCTTAAGGAATTCTAGAAATTTATGGAACTCTCTCCCTTGTTTAACTCATTACACTGAAGGTGGTATAAGCTATTTGTTTCTCTGGGCCTGTGAGAGGTACTGTGCACTTAGTTGCTGTCCTTTCTTCTACCATCCTGACAATTTGAGACATGGAAGATGCTAAAACCCCAGAGATCGTGGGTTTTGAGCCTCTCATTGAAGGGAGTTATTTCTGGTCTAGGGTAGATAGTAGCATCTTGGAGAACAAGATAAGTCTGGATTCGTACCTCAGCACTGCCACTTGCTGTGTTTACTCCTTGATCCCGAATATTCTGTTTTGCTCAGTGGGGCCATGAACAGACCTCATCACGTGGACAGAATGACTGACATATTGCTTGTGAAAGCACTTTGCTAATCTGCTAAATAATACAGATATCAGATGTTTTATTATTGCTTTCTGGGTAAAATGTCTCCTCCATCTCCTAGTTATGTCTCCTCCAAGTACACATTTTGTTTGACTGTCTCTTAGTTTTCAATCTTTTAATTCTGTTTTATTTCCACAAACCCTGCCCGAGGACTTTCTTAAATAATAGCACAAAGAAACAAGCAGGGAAAATCTGACTGGTACTGAGTTCAAGAGGAGGCAGAATGTTATTAGTTCTGCACACACCATTTCTAATCTGTGGTTAGTAAAATGTCAGTTTAGGTCACTGTTGGTTTTAATCTGCATTATGGCCTGTTTCCTTGTTCCATTGTCACCGACTCTCATTAGTGAGAGTGCCTATTTAAAAGAGAGATCAAATCAACACTCCTGTTGTGTGAAGGACTCTGTGCTGATTGTTGACTGCGGTGGGCGAGACACAAAGATACACAGCATACAGACCACCCTCATACCGCTTACTGTGGTTAGAAGATGGCACGTTACATCAGCCAGTTGTTGGTATTCTAAGTGTCTCTCGACCACTCATTTGGTCATTTGGGTTTTATAAAATCTATTTCTCTAGCTATCCTGGGGCTGGATAAGGAACTGTCTTTATGCCACTCTGTGTGGCCATACTGACCAGCACAATTGTTTCCTTAGCAGATACTCAATAACTATTTTGAATCCAGCTGTAGAACCAGGGTAAGTGAAATAAATCCCTCCCTACCTTCAGAAAAACAATTCACAAGACAGTTTTTACTGATGCTAGATAATAGTGTTTTTCAAACTCTAAAGAGAGCAAATTTACTTCTCTAAATTATACAGCTGTGCATTCCCTTATTTATCTTTCAAAGTGGTCCATAAAAGCCTTCCTGCTCAGCATAGGAACAGCGAAAGTGCAGATGGAATAGTCTTTAAGTCTGAAAAGTTAAAAATACTGAATCCTTATCACATAACCTGAGGCATCTAATTTAATTTTCTTTTATGCCTTTCTGACTCTGATTTTATTAAATTTGTGGTCTGTCAACCTCTTTCAGACTTTTCTTAATTTTTCTGGATCCGACTTTTTAATAGCATGTTTTGTATTAGACTTTGTTTTAGCTGTGGTTGTAATAATTTGTAGGTCGTGATTAATTCACCAGTGTTATTTCAGGAATCCTCATAAAACGTGTTTCAGTGGTTAGTGTTAATTTCTCTACTGGGGCAAGTTAAGTGCCAGAAGTAAAGTGATCCACAAAGTCGGTGGGGATTGTTTGGATCTCTGAGGACTATTGGGGGCAGATAATGAAAACATTGAACATGTACTCTCCTAACTTCAATGCTACTTGTCTTTAGATCAGAACATAGGACATTTTTTAATTGTCTTTATAATCATCTGTTATGGAAATGTAGAACCTTAATGTCTGTTAACTACATCCTGATTAAAAAACTCCACTTTACAGACTACACTTGATCCATTCCAACCACAAATTAATTTGGCAAAGGGGACTGAAAGGGGACAGACAAAGATAGTGAACCATGCCACATGCCATGTAAACCCATCAGGACTATTGGAAGACTGCTTCACATAGGTGTGAAAGATCTTTGTTTATTTTCTGGCTGAATTTCCACTTTAGGAGACAACTTCACACCTTTCTAGGATAATCCCACCTGGGCTCAAGCCAAAGTGGTATCGTCTGGGTCATTCAGCCTTCTCCTGAGGTATTGCCTTTTATCTGATCCGTTACTACCTGGCACATAGTAGGTACTGTTTGCTGGGTGAGTAATAAATGTTGATTGAAGAGTTTCACTTCACACTTGATCATGAGGCTGAGAGGACAGCTACTGAGACGCTTATGTTTATCATTAATGACCTCATTTTCTAGTCTCTGAATGTTAACAGTGTTCAGAGAGAATGTTTGTCTTACAGGAAATAAAGCAGCCTGCTCCCCCTGTGCCTTTGACCTCCTGAGTGCTTTTCCTCACCACTGAGAATCGGACAATAGCAATGCTTTGTCACAGAAGGCCGAGGGGTTATTGATAATCTTTAGATTCCATTCTAGAATTGTTTATATTAGAAAATAAGTTTTAATATTAGCTCAGGAAGAAAATACAACCTGTGTGGTGGTAGGTGTCCTAGCATATAAACTAAGCTGCTAAGCTTTTTAAAAATTACATTTTCCCTTTAAATGCTGTTTAACATCCAGTCTTTCCAATAGGTATTTTTAAAGCAGAAATAAAAATCTCCTGAAAGTCATATGCTTTAAGTTGTTTCCAGAAACACTGAACTTTTAAAAATTTACTTTATATATTTAAAATATATTGGACCAACATGATATACATATACAAGTAACTTCAGATTTGTTGTTGTTGTTGGAGAAATACTATTTCATGCAGACCTGTTTTACTCAGGTGGTACCTGGAATCATCTCTGCAGTTTGGGAAATTAAGCTGAAACAATTTATTTTTTCCTTTTTCTAGGAAGGCTTTTTCATACCTTCTCTGCTCATAAAGCAATAAAATATTAATGGTTAACTAGAGCAGTGGCTTGTAAGCCTGGCTGCGTATCTGAAGCACCTCCCAGCCATGGGAGGGGTAGGGCTCAGGACTTCGGCAACTTTTAAAAGCTGCTCAGGTGATTTGATGGCAGCCGGGGTGTAGAAAGACTGGAGAGAGGAGGAGCCTGTGAATTACTCATTTTGTAGCGGACTGGCCCTTTTGGTTCCCTTTTTTATTGTGTCGATGGTTTTGACTTTTCAAATAACAATACTTCTCGAACTTTAACATTGAGTAAGAAGCACTTAGGGTGGTGGGACTTGCTGAAAATGCCATTCTTTGGCTCATATGTGTAGATTCGCATTCATTCTGGGTGAAGTAAGGTACTGAGTGTCCTGAGTGATTTGATGTAGTCGGTTGATCTTCAAAGTTCCTTTAGTAAACACTGTTCCAGTTATCTACTCCAGCATAGCACACGATCTTAAAACCCATGGCTTAGGGTATCTATTATATCTCTCGGGCTTGTGGGTGAAGAATTTGGCACAGTTGTGATGGGGGTGTTCTTCTGTCCCACACAGTGTCAACTGGGGTCATTTGGTGATACTCAGCTGGTGGCTGGTCTGGAGGGTCTAAGATGGCTTAATTCACATGTCTGGCACTTCGGTAGGGATGGCTGGGCATGGCCAGCCTGGCTTGTAGTATTGGGGCTTTTGACCGAGCCTCTTAGCAAGATTATGTGTACTACTTAGAAGGTGGCTCAGGGCTCCTTTAAGAGAATCAGGTGGGGCTGGAAGGCTTCTGCTGACCTAGTGTCAGAAGCCCCAGGGCATTGTTTCTGCCACAATCTATTTGTCCAGCAAGTCTGAAAGAAAGCCTAAATTTAAGGAGAGGGGAATTAGACTTTCCCTCTCAATGAGAGTAGCAAAGAACTTGCAGCCATCTTTAAACTCCCACACACTAATAGGCAGAAGGCACATTGCTATGATTGTGTCACTAATTTCTGGATTATTTATAGTTATTAGTTACTGTCTTAATATATGGACTCATCTTTCACCTGATTAACTTTAGTGATGTCTAAAAGATTTATCTACCTACATGCCAGGACCTTTTTATTCTTTGATCCATTTCATACATGGCAAAACTGATCTTTGTGAAACACAATGCTGACTGTGGAACTCTCCTGAAACCTGAAATGGATTTCACCTCCTATTATTGAAGACTATTTAGATAGTGTAAAGTTCTGCAGGGGCAGGTATAGTGTAGTGGTTAATACCATAGACTCTAGAGTGAGGCTGTCTGGCTTCAAGTCTTGGTTTTGCTACTTGTGTGTTGAGTTCCCCACACATGTAGCACACACACAGTGATTTAGATGTTATTTAAAATTAAGTTGTAGTATGAGTCAGGAAAGGCTAGATTATGCTGCAGTAATAGACTGTTCCTTTAAGCCATGGAGGTTTTCACATTATTTCTTAGTCATGCTTAAGTCCATGATGAGTCAATGAAGGGAATCTGCTCATTGTATTATATATCATTCAGGGCCCCAGGCTGATGAAGGTTTCATCTTAAAACATGTTTCCATGATTTCAGAAGCAGGGAAAAGTAAAGTAGAAATCCATGCACTGGGTGTTAGAGCTTCTGCACAGAGAGACCCATGTTACTCCTCACATTTCATTGGCCAGTTACATGGCCAGTGAACTTAGTTTCAAGTAGGTGAAAAACTGTGATTCTACCATGTTCTTAGAACAAGAGAACCAACCATTTGTGAACAAGCTCCAACAAGTAACATAGATGACTCATGGTTTGTTACCTATTACCGTAAGATGCTTCTAGGTTAGTATGTTCAAACTGCTATAAAGATTTCAGCAGTGTGCACCTCATTATGTCATAGCATTCAATTCAGTTGAGACTATATACATATATATATCCTTTATGTCCCATTTGGAGGCTGTTATACCCAAGGAAAGGAAAACAAAATTATGCAGTAGTAGTTACTGCATAGTAACTGCATAGTTTGTATAGTTTTTCTTAGAGATATTAAAGCCTTGAACATTCCCTCCTCTTTTTCATGTATTTCCCTTTAAAGAAAAACATTGCTTTCATCCCCCTCCCCTCCACTTTGGTTCCTGCTTTAAAGTAGAAACTGGTTAGCAGGATGTGAGGTGTAATACTGTAGCATCCCAGAACTACCACTAAGTGAATGCAAGATAGAATGCTTGGCATAGTCACCAGGTTTCTGGGTTTTACCAAATTGAGCATGTTTAATAATTTAAAGTGATAATGATCTTAGCCAACTGGAAAGATGCTCCATAAATGTGTGATAATGTTCAGTGGCTCAAAGTTTAAGGTACCAACCAAAAGGAAATTATAGGGCAGACTACTACATAAATGAAAGATTAAATTCATTTAGCAAAGGAATTGGGAAGATTTCTGTTTTATAGTGTAACCTTTATGAAGGCTCACCACAGAAGTTTGCTCCACGGAGTTCTAAGAAATATAGATGTCTAGGGAAGTGAAGTAGACATAGGCTAATATGGGAATAGCTTATTACAGAAGGCAAATAAAGGATGGCAAATAAAGGACCTAGGGCCGTAATTGACTGAATATGTCAGCAGAGCAGGGCTTCTGTTAAGTTTAAGTTGCTAACATGATGTGTTTAACTGGGCCTTGTGAGGACTGGAAAGCAGTGCTTGTATATCTGCTTGTCATTTTGTGAGCGGACAAATATACAGAGGTCAAGAAAGGGCAGAGAATCTTTAAAAATAAGTAAAATCGATTATATAGTGGTAGCAAAGCATTTGGAAACCACAGGCATGAAGGATGTGTGGGTGGCTTAATCGTGAAGGTATCCAGCTGTTCTAAATCCCCACCCCTAACTGGAGTTAAGGGTGCAGCCTCCCATTCCTACAAGAGACCTGTGTTGCAGGACTTCCTGAGAACGGGATTAACTCTGAATAGGTGGCCTAGAGTTCTATTTCTTAGGAGTTTTAGGGTGGCTGATCTACATGACTGGAAGAATCAACCTGTTAATGTAAATTGTGATCTTGTTAAAGCCATGGCATTTATTAAGGACTTGGAACGCTCTGGCAATTTGGACGTTTAGGAACCCTCTGTCTAGAAAGATGCACATGTGTATGCCATGCTGTGCTTAACTTCAAGCGTTCCACGGGACCGTCAGTTTAGAATCCTGGCAGAAAAGCAAGGGAAAGTTTGTAAAATGGTTTGTATCCCCAGTAGCTAGCTACTTCATAAATATCTGTGATGACAAAGAGCGGATGTATTGGTGGTTTTAGACAGGGAATAAGGGGGATTTGTTTATTTTTAATTTTAGGCATTTTAAACAGCACATGCTTGTGGATTTAAAAATATTTGCTTTAACACAACACTAAATATTAGAAGGGGCAACGAAAGTTTACAGCAAAGCACATTTGTTTGGGGAGAAGGTTTCCATGGCTCTCCAGTAGCTGTTATATGTTTATATCCTCCCAAACTTTCACTCTGGCTTTTTTCCCGGGAAAGAAATGTCTGCCCTTTCCCATTCTTCTACCCCCAGTGTGTGTGGGTGGCTGCGCATCTCCATGGGGAGGGCACCGGGAATAAAGCTGTGCAGAATGCTCCTTTGCTCCCACAATCTCAAGCCAAATGAAATTCTTCTGAATTGGCTGGGTCTTATTTTCTCAGGGTTATGCTTGGAGAGGGAGACGAGATCAGGGTGTGATGTGTCCTGAAAGCAGAATCTCTTTGTTAGCACAAATAAATCAATGGGTTGATTCAGTGGATTTGGGGAGTGCTGGTAAACATTCATTGCCCAGGGATCTCAATTACCCAGGAAATATTCAGGATACTCAGATGGTAAATTACGGTGCCCTGCCTTTGGCAACACCTGCTTTCTTCACCTCCTCCCCCTCCTACCTGTGCATACAACACATGTGTGTTTGTGTGGTGATGATACTGGAGAAGGTGAAGGGATTTCAGTCTTTAAGTTTCTCAGGGCAGTAGAAGAGTGGTTGTAATGTGTACTGTGTTGTGGGTGAGAGAGAAGCCTGAAACCTGATTTAAAATGAAAGTATAGGACCATCTGCTTCCTCAGTTATCTGACTTTGTCTCTCTATATCATAAATAATTCCATTTGTGACTGGAATTCCATATTATGGTTGTTCATGTAATACGCTGCTATATTGCTCTGGAGTTATACATCTTTTAAGATGTGCTGATTAAAAGTTATAACTTTACTCAGACTTTCGTTTCTAAAGTTAAGATGGAATGTTTTTAAGGTATTTTCTTACCCCAGAGGCAGGGGATTCCTTTCCCAGTAGATTTTTGGATCTATTTAGTATGTTTTGATTTTTGAAATTAAGTCCTTGAGAATATCTAATTAAAGCATAGTATATTCTAATGTAATTTTTAAAAAAATCCCAAAATACTTTGCTAGATGTCTTGTAGTTGGAAAATGGTATCTAGGAAGGATTAAAGTCCCATATTACCAAAGCATTATCAATCTGGGTTTTTTAGTTTATTGTGACAAATATTAATGATTTTGTTAAGTTGTTTATCAGCATAATTGTGGCTTCTTGTTCCTTTGTCTTTATAGAACCACTTTGATACATTAGTCTACTGCACGACAGGCTCTTCTCTCTCTGGATAGAAGAGGAAACATCATCTCCCCACCCCTAAGCATTCCAAGAACAGTACATGGCCAGTTGGTCCAATCTGTGTGACTGCTATTTGACAATTTTAAGTATGATTTGCATAGCAATATTTCTGTCATATTCAGCTGATACATGTTTGCAAAAATTCCCTAAGAGTTTTGAAGACCTCAAAGACATTTCACAATTTACACTGAAAATGGTTGTTCCAAAACTGCATTTTCTGCTTTTTAAAACCATTTCCCTGTTACCATCCCTCCAGCTTCAGTCAGAGGGTAGGATAGCACCCTTTTGGCAGAGTAATTCTGTAACCAGGGCAGGGAAGTGTTCAGTGAGAGCTTTCTTGTTCGTACTTTGATGTTTTTTGTAAACACAAAACAACATTCTTATTCTGGTTCCAAACCTGTTAGGGGAGTGGTTAACTCAGCATGAGTCCAAATGTAGCAGAGATGAAAGGAAATGGGTTAAGGAGACTTTATTCCTGGGGCCAGGTGAGAAGTAGGTAGTGTCTTTTTGAATGTGCTACAGAAGAAGAAATCCTTGTAGTCCTCTTAGGATACTCATTTAGAAACATACTATTAAAATTTGCTACATAGTTAAAGCTGACATTTTGAACCCTGTCTAAGAAAGCGGGAAACCCTTGTCATGAATAATGCTATGTAGAGCAGCATATTAGGACTGCTACCTTTTATCTTGCTTTCAATTCTAATGTAGCATTCCATTCTCTGTCACTTTAGTTAAAATGTTACTTTGTAAGGCAGAGGTCATTTGGAGATTGTTTTGTGGCATGTAAATAAAACTATTATAAAGTCTTTGTTTCAAAGTTACTCTGCCTCTCCTCTTCTTTCTCATCTCCTTTATAAGGTTTCTACCTTGCAAATTTTGAGCATGAATAGGATTATAATATGTATCATAAGTATAACAAATAAAATTAAGAAAATATGAGGGCATTCCCATATTAATGTTCTTGCTGTATTCAGTTATAGATCAGGACAATGGGCAATTATTTTAAAATATGCTAATCTACTTTTTAAATGTCATTTGCATATATCACATACTATATAGAAAGGAAAAATATATAAAGGCAAGCTTGCAGGATATAACAAAAATGAATTGAATGGATCTTTGAAGGTTTTGAGTCTGTTCAAGCCTATCATCTTTTAAAAGCAGGAGTCTCAGACAGATCATTTCAGGGGTTAGACAAATAACTGGTGAAATAAACATCTGTTGCATTTTAGACAATGAGAATTTTCTTATCTACAAATATTTGTGATATTTCTGATTATTCTTGAAATAAGAGATCATCTTGGTCCATTTTCTGTTTCTTATTTATAGGGATATATGCGGAGAAATACCCACTATTTGGTAGTGAGATTTGTAATTAAGCGTTGTGGAGACACTGGGTCCTTTTGGCCGCCTAAATATCACTATCACTATTTATAGCTGTGATTTTCTTTTTTTATTCCACTTGTCCATTTCTCTATATAGAAGCAGTTCTTAAACTTTAGTCTCATGACCCGTTTGCACCCTTAAAAATTATTGATTACTTACCTTATAGACCAGTGCTGTTCAATATAAATATAATGCAAATCAAAATTGCAAGCTACATGTGTAATTTAAAATTTTCTAGTAGCCACATTAAGATAAAAAGGTAAAATATATTTTATGTAAGTCAATAAATCCAGAGTATTGTTTCAAAATGTAATTAATATAAAAATCAAGATTTTTGCATTCTTTTTTTATACTGTCTTTGAAATCCAGTTATATTTTACACTTCCAGCGTATTTCAATTCAAACTAGTCATATTTTAAGAGTTCAGCAGCCACATGTGACTAAGTCATTTCCATGTGAACAGCAGAGCTATAGAGCTTTTGTTTACTTAGGGTTATATCTTCCAATATTTGCTGTATTGAAAACTAAGAATGAGAAATCACAAAAATAATTACCTCATTTAAAAATAAAGTAAGAACCCACTTAACACACATACTTCATTTTCATGTAAGATAACTATTTTTCAAGACAAAATTTAATAAGAGTGGCATTGTTTCATATGTTTGCAAATTTCCTTAATGTCTTAATAGAAGATAGCTAGATCCTCATATCTGCCTTAGCATTCAGTCTATTACAGTATATTACTTTGCTTTAAGTATCGGAAGGAAATCTGGACCACACAGGTAGGTAGTCAGAAAAGGGAGGAATATTTTAATAGTATTTTCAGACAATTGCAGATAGTCTCCTTTGATACTGCACCCAAACTTGGCAAGTGGTGGTTTCTTAAAGGTTAGTTGCAATGCAGAATCTGCAAGAATTTCTGCAACGCAGAAATCATGTCAGTGAACTTTTCATATTTTGTTATGTTAAAATCCATTTGTCTG
This sequence comes from Lepilemur ruficaudatus, assembly GCA_963574885.1. Classification (NCBI taxonomy): domain Eukaryota; kingdom Metazoa; phylum Chordata; class Mammalia; order Primates; family Lepilemuridae; genus Lepilemur; species Lepilemur ruficaudatus. Next base: position 92,351 of record CAUYRT010105832.1, on the reverse strand, counting down.
TCTTGCCCTTTGAATGAATCTTTTACTAATCCATGGCTTTGTAATATTTTGTAACACGCATTGGTCTTTTGGAAAATACTGGTTGACTGAGCTATGCCAATCTTCCAAATACCGACACATCTCATTATACAATATTAAAACCACATTTGCTTGTATCACCATCAGTCTCATCAGAAAAATCTTTAAGGATAGGAAACTGTCAGGCTCATCGTGGTGTACATAATTTACCCACACCCTAACTTTTGCTTGAAAGTTTGAATTTTATTATTGGCAATAAGCACTATCAGTGTTATCCTTGAAGCGACACACTCTCTGTGTTCATTCTTTAGAAAACGTCTGCCAAATAGCCAACTTTGAATAACCATGGTTTCTCTGTCAGTTTTTGAAGTGAAGGTGGTATCCTATGAAGAAGCCACTGGTTCAGCTTGCCATGCATCTTTTCCCTGCAGATAACTCTTCTTCAGTATGCAGCATAAATGCTATGTGTGTACATCTCATTTTGTCTCATACAATATTGAAAAGACATGCAATCAAAGGTTGAGACTTAATAAAGATCTAGAGGAAGCAATAAAAATTACTTTAAGTGAAATCAGCATTTCAAACAACTGCGACTCTTGACAAAAATTAACTCAAAATGGTTCAAAAACCTAATGTAAAATGCAAAATTATAAAACTCCTAGAACACCGGTCTGCAACCTTTTTGGCACCAGAGACTGGTTTCATGGAAGACAATTTTTTCCATGGATTGGGGGTGCAGGGTGCAGGGGATGGTTTTGGGATGATTCAAATGCATTACATTTACTGTGCAGTCAAACCTCTCTGCTGATGATAAATCTGTGTTTGCAGTCAGTCCCCAGCACCAGCATCACTGCCTCAGCTCTACCTCAGATCATCAGGCATTAGATTCTCATAAGGAGCACACAACCTACATCCCTGGCATGTGCAATTTATAGTAGGGTTTGTACTCCTATGAGAATCTGATGCTGCTGCTGAATTGACAGGAGGCGGAGCTTATGTGATGATGCGAACAATGAGGAGTGGCTGTAAATACAGATGAAGCTGCTGGCTTGCAGACCCTGCTCACCTCCTGCTGTGCAGCCTTGTTCCTAACAGGCCATAGACTGGTATTGGTCTGTGGCCCAGAGGTTAGGGACCGCAGTCCTAGAAGATAGGAGAAAACCTATATGACCTTGGGTTTGGCAATCATGGCATCAAAGGCATAATCCATGAAAAGAAGAATTGACAACCTGGACTTCATTAAAATTAAAAACTTTTGTTATGTGAAAGGCACTGTCAAGAGAATGACAAGCCAAAGACAGGAAGAAAGTATTTGTAAAGATATCTGATAAAATGCTGTTATCTAAAAACATACAAAAATATTTTAGAAGTCTCTAATAAATGAACATGATCAAAATGTAAGCCAAAGATCTAACAAACTCCTCACCAAAGAAGACATAGATGGCAAATAAGTGTATGAAAAGATGCTTCATATCATGTCATCAGGGAAATGCAAATTAAAATGAGATACTACTGTGCCTCTGTTAGAATGGCCAAAATCCAGAACACTGACAACAACAAATGCTGGCTAGGATTTGGAGCAACATGAGCTTTCATTCCTTGCTAGTGGGAGAACAAATAGTACAGCCACTTCGGAACACAGTTTGGTGATTTCTTACACAACTAAACATACTTTACCATATGATCTAGCAATTGTGCTACTTGGTATTTATTCAAAGGAGTTGAAAACGTGTTGATACAAAAAGCTGCACATGGATGTTTATAGTAGCTTTATTCATAATTGCCAAAATTTGGAAGCAACCAAGATGCCCTTCAGTAGGCGAACAGATAAATAAACCATGGCACATTCAGACAATGGAATGTTATTCTGTAAATGAGAAGTCCTGCATGTAGTGGTGTGCATCTCACTTTGGATTGAATTGTGGGGCCTAAACTGAAAATGACAAGACATACTGTTTGAGCATAATGCTAACATTACATTATATTTGGCCAATACATCAGTGTTCAGTATGTGCTAAGTTTGTTCTTCTTTTAAACTTCATTATCTTTCTGCAAACTATTTGTTTTTATTTTATTTACTTGTTTCCAGACATTTTGTATTTCTCCTTTTTAAAAAAATCATCTGCCATATTTTTTTTCTTTCCGTAGCCTTTAAGATTTCTCAAATGTTCCATCCTCCTTCCCAAAATTCCTCTTTTGGAACGTTTCAGTGCTATGTTCTTCCTTCTGGAAAGCGTGTAGGGTTAGGGTTGCACCTGTAAATCCATGCAGGTAAATGGTACCACTGGAGCCCTCTGTAGACACCAGCTGGCTTCTCCTGCTAATACTTTAACTTTAGTTGATTCTTCCAAGCCTCTTTAGCGTGTGACCATAGATATACTTAAATCATAGAAGTGACTGAACCTTTCCTCTGCCTGGCAACTCTTCTTACTTCAAGATACAGTTCCGATGTCATCTATTTTCTGATGCCTTTCCAGGAAGAAATTAGTTACCCCCTCTTGAAGCCATGGACTGAGTCTTTCTGGGGGAGATGGGCAGACACAATCTACATACCAGTGCGAACCAAGAGAAAGCAACTAGCATAAATGTGTATGCATTTGGAATACTTTCCAACATTTTTAACCAACATTTAATACTTTCCAACATTTACTTTCTCCAAGGTTATTTCATGAACAGAGGAGAAGAGTGTTTTCTCATCAGTTATCTCTTTTTGCTAAAACATTTTTTGTCTGAACTATAGCTCTTCTTACTGGGCCTTATTCATGTCTCAGAATTTTCATCTGGGATCACAAACTAGCCTAATAAGGGCGCAATGTGCCCTGGGTGCTGCCGCTGTAGTACCTACAGTGAAAAGAACGTGGACTCTGAGATCACAAAGGCCTGGATTGAGTCTTAGCTTCTATATCCATTAAATGATATTTTATTGGGTTGTAGTGATTAAAGTAAATGAATTGAATTAATGTGGTTAAAGTGCTGTTGAGAATGCTTGAAACACTGATCACACCCTTAGTGGACATGCCCACAACTGGGAAGATGACAACAATGATGCCACCTGAAAGTTTGGGTCAGAAAAATTATCTCCTAGGAAAATTTCTCTGGGTTAAAAACAACTCCTTTCTAATTGACTTTAAAAAAAAAATAATACAGTTTAGGAGTAAGATACTAAGCTATTAATTTCCTAGTGTGACTTATTGAGTATTTCTTGCATTTAAGGTAGCCAGAGATACTAGAGCCTTTTGACATGAGAGGGGACGTATGGAATTGGTACAACAGAGAGGAAAGAGAAGGTGGAGTGGAATCCCTTTAATTTTATCTGGGGATATCTTGTGTTGTAGTCTTTGGATTTGTATGTGTTTAATTCCTACACATAGGGCTTGATGTACTCGGGAATCTATTTTTTTTCTTTACTGTTTACTTCTGAATGTTTTCTTGTTTTGTGTTCATTTAGTAGTTACACAATATTTTCCTGAAAAAGTAATTGTTTTTGTTTTCTCTTCTTCTAACTCCCTCTGTTAGTGTTTTGGTTTCTCTTGCTCAGTGCTTACTAAGATAATCCCTACCCTAAATCACCTGGATTTCACATCTGATTGGACCCTTTTGCTTTGAGAGAAACTTTCATCCTCACCTCTTTTTATTCCCTTGTACTGGAGGACTGAATATTGGGTTTGTGACTGTTCAGCCAGGCTGCAATGCTGAGGAGGGAAAAGGTCAACTTTTGGACACGGCTTTGCATTCTAAAGATGTGCTGTCCAGCAGCCTCCCTGCATGACTGCTGCTGAGCTCATGTCTTCAGGTCCTCGGTGTAAGCTGAGGGATGGTTGCAAGAGAATTAAATGGCAGGCATTTCATCATCGGCTCTTGGTGGCAGAATACAGAGCTGTCCTTTTCTGGTTTACTCATTTCTTTTTTTGCAGAAGTACAAAATGTCTTGAGCATATTTCAAGTAGGTCGCTAGTTGTCACTAACATCAAACAGATTTATAGTGTGCTTCACAACAGGGTAAGTGACATGACAAAAATGAGAGCAAAAGGGCAGTTTACGTAGGAACCAGGGTGCTCAAGGTTGACTTTATTGGTAGGAGGAACAAGCCAAAATTCTTGATTATGGTAATATTGCTGTATTTCCATGTTAAGGGCAAGCTACCATCAGAATATGACCATTCATTTCTAAGGCCATCTAACCAATCTTATTACCATGTCAGACATACCCTACACAAACAACCTGGTTATCACCAAAAATTTATATACCCTTGAAGTCCTTAAATATCTTATAAAAACAATAAAAGCCAGTCATACTTTTGAGGCAGTACCTTATAGAAACGGTCCAAATTTGAGGTCTCAAAGTGAGAAAACCTACTTGTTAGGTCCCTAAGCCTGAAGCAAGGAAAATCATCATAAAAAGATGTACTGTTTTAGCTCTTCAAGTGGCTTTCTCATTAGGTACTGGATTTAACTTGTTAAAAACCATTTTGTTGGAGTATGATTGACGCACAAAAAGCTGTACATATTTAATGTATACAACTTGATGTGTTCGGGGATAAGTATATGCCCTTGAAACCATCACCATTATCAGTGCCATAAATACATCTATCACCTCCAAAAGTTTCCTTTTGCCCTTTATTATTTTTTTGTGATAAGAACACTTAACATAAGATCTACCCTCTTAGTAAAATTTGAAGTATACAATATAGTGTTGTTAACTACAGGCAGTATGCTGTACAGTAAATCTGTAGGACTTATTCATCCTACATAATGAAACTTTGTAATATTTGACCAATACTTCATTTCCCTTCCCCTTATCCCCTCTTAGCAACCATTATACTCTCTACTTGTGTAATAACACTCTTAAAAATTTCCTCTATCTGTGGCTTGCATGCCATTGCTAAATACTTGGTATGTATTGCTTAAGCAGCCCTGCCCTGTGGGGGTAACTGAAAGATTGACTGGTTGTGGGTATTCAATTAGGTGTGCTTTAAAAATTGGTATGCAAAGATAATGTACTTTGATTTTCCATTAGATTAACGTAGAGGTTTTATACGATAATTGGCTTAGTATACTATTATATTGATCAACTGATTCTTCCTGACATACATCAGGATTATTAAAGGTGGAATTTATATTTTAGGCCCACTTCTGTTTTTCATTTAGGGAAGGTATTTCTGACACTGACCATGGAGAAGTGAGGCTTGTAAACTAAGCTTTTCACTGAAGCTACCAACAAAAAGTTTGATCACACTTTAGTAGTAATTTATTCATTTGGGTTTGAAAGAGTTTACATATGTCTGGGAGCCATGGGGCAAATCTACTGAAAATCATGGAGCAAACAAAGACATTTGATTAGGTCGTAGTGTTTCTGAAGAAAAACCTTTAGACTGCTAGATGAAGCGTTTGTTAAGTATATTATACTTTGCCTTGGGAGAGAGTGCACAGTGGAATGTAATAAAGTCTTTAGGACTTCAGAGGCCTTTGGAGGCTGTTTTGCATCAAATTTTTACATTTTAGTCGCATGTTATACTTTTTGTCAACTCATTCCTATTTTGTTTCTAGGAGATGATATATTTTGAAACTCTGCTTATAATTACATTTCAGGTCTCCTCAGTTGGCATATGACAGAACATTTTCCAGATTTTCAGATCTCATTCTTGAAGATGACTTGTTTTTTGTTTGTTCAACTCCAAATTCTAAGTGGAATCTCTACATTTTTAACACTTATGTGACCAATGACTATTTAAAAAGCCCTACCCTTGCTTGTCAGTATTATCCCTACCCTTTCATGCCAGGCTGCAGTTTGTTTTATCCTCATTTCCCTTCTATTTTAGCTGAAAGTACATAAGCATTTTTAGAAGTGGGTCCATTTGTAATTCCTTACAAATGATTCCCATGAGTGAAAAGAGAAAACCAGAAGGAAGCAATGAGCTCCGATTTCATTTGGGCCCATGGCCAGATTTGCTTTAAGCCCGTGGGCACACCTGCAAAAGTCTATCTGCATGGTGGATGGAACTTTATTTTCATTTTTTAAAAGTCTCTAATATTACTTTACCGTGGAAGAATGCTTCCTGTCATGCGGACGCCTTCCAGAACGCTTTAGCTTCTGTAAGTTCTTTGAACCTTTAAATGGGTGAGCTTGTTTCTCCATCCCTCCCACCTGCCCACCCTGTCTATGCCCATTCACTCTACCTTTTCTTTCTTCCTCCCTCTCTCCCTTTCCCGTTAATCTCTCTGAAGAAATAGCTTAAAAACAGCCAATTCTGAAATTTTGGTTTAGTAATGAAAGAGTAGAAGTTGTATCCATTGACTCTGACAGGTCAACTACTTGTAGAAGAAAAAAAGAGTCCTCTAAATGGTCAGTAATGCTGATAAGGGGCACTTTTTTGATATAAAAAGCTGGAAAGGGACAGAAGACTAAGATAAGCAGACTTAAAACTTGTAGAATGCCAGCAGTTGGCAACAATTTAGAAATAAGGGAAGAGTGTTCTATAGGACAGTCCAACTTAGTTTTAGATACTAACCCCCAATGGCTTAATACAACCAAGGTTTATTTCTTGGTCACACTCAGTATTCAGTGTGATTGGGGGGACGACTCTACTTATCGTGGTCACCCAGGGACCCAGGTTGACAGAGCTCCATCTCAACATAGCCTTTCCAAACCCTGGAGCAGTAAAAATGCTGTAGTGACTCCTGCTCTCTCTCTTAAACGCCACAGCCCAGAAGTAGCACACATCATCTCTGCTCGTGATTCATTGGCCAAACTAAGTGACAGTACTGTACCTCAGCTTCAGAGGGGACAGGGAAGTGTGATGCTATCACAGTACTGTATCTTAACTTCAGAGGGGACAGGGAAGTGTGCTGGAAAGTAGTAGAACTGGAATATCTGTGAACAGGGCCAATGTCTGCCATATGTGGAATGCTGAAATATTGCCTGCTGGAGTAGAAGACATGAGAAGGTGCTAAAGCCAGGTCTAAACCCATGAGACGATTGTACAGGTTAATGATAAAAAGCATGTGTAAGTGGCACAACTGTATACTTAGCCCTGTATTACACACATATTAGCTATGCAGGAGAGTTTAAGGCCAGAATGCTTGGAGGAAACTGCATACTCCTAGCAATAATGGGACTATGGCAAGGATCTCTGTTTTGTTTATTTGACACTGCTAGGGGAATGGGTCCAGGAAGAGATGAATTTGAAAAGCTTGTATAGGTTATTTGGAGTGTCCCATATGTTGACAGACTTGGGTCCACGTTTACAGCAAATTACGTATATAACAGTTTTAATTATTTAGAAATGTGAGTACCTGTGTTTCACTGGAATTTAAAAAATACTCTAGTGTTCTGCATATGAAAATAAGAATGCCAAACTTATATGTACCTCTGTACATTTTTTCCCTCTAGGGTTTGAAAAGATTTCCAACTCCAAAAGCATGCTATAGTTGTTCAATAAATATTTTAGGTGACTAGATTACAGAAGACTGGTAATGCTCTAATCTAAAAGGATATTGCATCTCAGGGGTAATTCAAACAGTAGCTACAGAAATATTCAAAACTATATGGGGTATTAACCATCAAAACGTTGATATTAGGAGAACAAAATTTCTGAACCAATGAAGGATATCCATGGATGTATATTCATTTTTCCTTTATGCTCAAGCTGGACAATGAGTAGTTTATTCAATTTCTTCTGTGTATTTGCTCTTACCTATCCTCTCAAACCTCTGAGCATTATGCTTTAATAAATTCTAGAAACTTATCTTTTGCATAATGATATTTCTACTAAATAATATAATCTATTCCCAAATACCCAATTTATAATCTCCTGAATTAATTGTGACTGTACTCAATATATAGTGGAAATAGAGTAGAATAAAATATTGTCTCTAATTTATCTGACTTTTCTTAATTTTATTTATTTATATATTTGTCTATTTATTGATTGATTGATTGACAAGATTTTGCTCTGTCTGTCAGACAGGCTGGAACTCCAGGGTTCAAGTGATCCTCCTGGCTCAGCCTCCTGAGTAGATAGGACTACAGGCATGGGGCACCATGCCCAGTTAACTTTTTTAAAAAAAATTTTTGTGGAGACAGAGTCTCTCTGTGTTACTGAGGTTGGTCTTGAACTTCTGGCCTCAAGAGATCCTGCCTTGGCCTCCCAAAGTGCTAGGATTACAGGTGTGGACCACTGTACCCAGCCCTCTTCATTTTTAATCTATATTACTGACATTTTTTTGAAATTTCTTATAAACAAAGCAATATGTTTCACTTTATAGTTTCACTTTATAGTTTTATTCTGAACTGTGGTTAAACCCTCTTAGGAACCCTTTATCTAGTTTTTCCTAATTAGCTTTATGTGGTCTGCCCCCATTATCTCCAACGAAGGCTTTCTTTGAGTCAGTGAGAAGAAAGAACACTATTCAGTATTCAATCTAAATTAGCCATTATTTAATGTATTTGGGGAGGTACAACTTATTCTGTGTGAACAGTGATAAGACCTTGAGTTGTGAAGGTTTGTCTCATGTTCACCTAGGTGGCTATCAATTACTTTCCCCTTTGAAAGTATCACTTTGTGCAATCGTTCTAATCTCTGTTCATCTCTTGTTACTTTATCAGGGAGAACTGGTTATTTCAACTCTGACACAGGTCCTAGCATTTCTCTCTCTAAAGGGGGTGGGGTGCAGAGGGTACAAGTGCACTTACAGCTTCAAACATACAGTGATGCTTTGCAAGGGAAATACTTAGTGACAGCCCAGTCTGGGACCCTATGAAATACCCTGAGCAGGAACCCTTCAGTTTAGCCTCTATCTTCCTAATTAGCTAGACAGGACAACTTGAGCTTGCCTCTCATTTTCCTATCTTCCCAGGACAACATATGTCATACTAACTGGAAAGACTGGTCCAGCATGTCTGTCAGTTGGAATCCTATCATCCTTTCAGGGCCACTCATGTGCCACTTCTTCTACATAAGCCCAGTATCATCCTCTTGTACCAAAGTGATCTCTTCTGTAAACTCCGTGCTACTCGTGCTACCCCTGGCTGGCATTTGCTGTTGAGTATATACCGTTCATCAAATGCGCAGACAACTACACACAACTCTTTCCCTCTATTAAACAGACATTTAAAAATAGCTCACATTTTTGAGCCTTTCTATGTTATGGTTGTTAGGTTAAGCATGTTATAAAGATTAACTGATTTAATCGTTATAGGATTAAACCATAATATCATTAATTTATGATTTTTATATAATTCTATTAATATACTAATATTAATATGACATATTTATAATACATATTATATTTATTACATTGCTATTATTTCATGGATGACAAAACAGTTGGTAAAGAGGTTAAGTAAGTTATTCAAGATGTATAGTAGTGTCCAGGACAGTTTTTGAGTTCAGACCACCCAACTCTTTAACCTTAAATTGTATTTTAGGCTTAATCCTTATGTTCTATATCCAGAGGTTATGGCATACAGTATATTATCAATAAATGTTTGTGTTAGTGCTAGAACTTCAATGAGGTAGTGGATAGAAAATCTGTAGCTTAAGATTGAAGTATGCACACATTCTATTAAAGTAAGTAAATACATTATAGATATCTCTAAGTATGGTTGATATTTTCCCTTTATGGTTTATGCCTCTTTCATTTGCTTAGGCAATCCTTTCTCAGAGATAGTTGAATTCTGAATTGCTAGAATACAAATTAGTGGGTCATTTTGCTATATATTATAATAGTGGTTTGTGGGTGTATTGTTAGGCAGCAATTTTTATTTTTTTAAAACTCTTTATTTTGAAACAATTATAAATTCACAGGAAGTTTCAAAAAATTACAAGGAAGGGGGGTTCTGTATAACGTTTACCCAGTTTTCTTCCATTGGTTGAGCCTTAAATAGTTGTAACACAATAGCAAAACCAGGGAATTGGCAACTGTATAAAGTATGGATCTAGCTGTGTTTTATCACCTGTGTAGATTCAAGTACTCACCAGTACCTACCACAGTCTCCCTCACGCTCCCCCTTTACAGTCTTACTGTACCCAGCACTCCCCACTGTCCCTTTTTTCTTGCAATCAATAATCTTTTCTCTGTTTCTATAATTTTATTAATTTAAATATGATGTGGGAATAGAATTAAGTAATGTTTTGAGATTGGTTTTTTTTTTTGGCTTTTTTTTTCCTTTTGCTTGGCATAGTGCTGTTGAGATATATTTAAGTTGTTACATGTATCAATAATTCATTTTTTTCTTTTTATTGTAAGAATACTTAACATGAAATTTACCCTCTGAATACCTTTTTAAGTGTACAATACAGTAGTGTTAACTGTAGGCACAATATTGTATAGAAGATCTATAGAAGAATTTATTTGCATAACCAAAACTTTATGCCCATTGAATAGCAACTCCCCATTTCCCTCTTCCCCCCAGCCACCATTCTACTCTGTTTCTATGTGTTTGAGTGCTTTAGGTACCTCTTGTAAGTGGAATCTTACAGTATTTGTCCTCCTGTGACTGGCTTCTTTCACTTAGTATAACGTCCACAAGGTTCATCCATTTTGTTGCATATGGCAGGATTTCTTTCTTTTTTAAGGCTGAATTGAGATTCTATTGTAGGTGTTAAATATATACCTCATTTTGTTTGTCCATTCATTTGTCAATGGACATCGAGTTAAAGGGTAACTTGGGGGAGTGGGGGAAAATATTCACAAACCACATGTCTGGTTGGTAAGGGGTTATATCCAAAATACGTAAGGAACTCCTACAACTCGATAGCAGAAAACCCCCAAATAACCTGGTTTTAAAATGGGCAAAGGATTGAATAGATATTTCTCCAAAGAAGATGTACAAATGGCTAACAGGTATATGAAAAGATGCTCAATATCAAAACCACAATGAGATGTCATCTCACACCTACTAGAATGGCTATCCAGAAAAACTGTTAAATAAGTGTTGTTGAGGATGTGAAGAGATTGGAACCCTTGTATGCTGTTGGTGGGGATGTAAGATGGTACAGCCACCATCGAAAATAGTATGGAGGTTCCTAAAAAATTAGAAATACCATGTAATGCAACAAATCATACTTCTGGGTGATATCTGTTTAAAAGAATTTAAGTCAGGATCTTGAAGAGGTATTTCCAATCCCATGTTCATTGCAACATTTTTCATAATAGCCAATATATGGAAACAACCAAATTCTTTCCTGTTTATTGCTAAAATGTATTCCATGGTATGGATGTACCATAGTTCATTTACCCATTCACCTATCATAGGACAATTTTTGTTTCTGGTTTTTGGTTATTGCAAATAAAGCTGTTACAAACAATCATGTATAGGTTTTGTGTGGACAAATGACAGTGTTTTCATTTCTTTGGGATACATGGCCAGGATGTGATCTCTGGGCCACATATGAAGTGCATCTTTAGTTTTAGGTTGTTGTGTTTGTTTTTTTTTTAAAGTCCAACTGTTTTTTAGAGTAGCTGTACCATTGTACATTCCCATCAGCAATGTGTATGAGATCCAGTGTCTCTATAATACATCCTCACCAGCATTTGCTATTGTCATTGTTTCATAGGTTTTCTAGCAGGTCTAGTAACTGCGTAGTGACATCTCCTTGTGGCTTTAATTTACTTTTCCTAATGGCCAATGATGTTGAACGTTTTTTCATGGGCTCATTTGCCTTCAGAAAAATGTTTCTTCATGTCTTTCACCCATTATCAATTGGACTTTATTTTTTACTATTGAATTTTGAGGGTTTTTTATATAATCTAGACATGAGTTCTTTGTCAGATATACACTTTGCAAATATGTCCTCTCTGTTGCTTGTCTTTTCATCCTCATTTTTGTTTAAGTTAGAGAAGAATCCTCTTGCCAGGGCAATAGTCATGGGATTCAAAAAAATGTTGAATGGTGCCATTAGTGCACACCCTCTATTCTGTCAGAAATTCATGGAAAAGCTATGGCAGAGGAAAGAGTGCCATCTACTGAAGCTCGGGCATCCGATCTTCCTTACAATGACTCTGACCAGGGATGGGGCAAGGAACGTGCTCCTTTAGGACAAAGCTGGAGAGGGCCCATCGCCATTCATACAGAGAGCATTACTCTTGCTACTGGGAGAAAACCACAGCTGATCCCTGCCAGGATGGGGGATTATTGTCGTCTTAGTACCCCGTCTCTTGAAACATGGGCAATGAAGAAAATAAATAAAGGACTTGACATTGGTACCCAGCTGATTTCAGACATCTTGCCTGCCTCAGCTTTGTTCCTTCCAAGTAATTAAATCCCTCTGTCTAATTAAAGCAATACTTTGCTGTTAGCTCTAGGTATATTTATAACACATGCCTTGAAATGACATTTGCAATGAAGACTGTTCCAACCTTTGTTTTTGAATAGGTTATCTTATAGATTTTAGCTTTTATTAAATTTGTGAAACACTCATTTCATAGAGGTTATTTTTTTCTACGTATACCATACTATAGTGAAAATTCTTTTTTTGGAAGAAGTATGTGAGGATTTATTGTTATCATTTATAGCTATATGATCTTACTTTCCTATATCTTTTTAATGTTGCAGAGACTATAAATATGCTTAAAATTACAAAATTTAAGTGGAATTGTTTCAGAATGTTATTTTGAATTGCCATGAAGTTGGAAGTCCTAGGATTTTTTTATGTGAGGTGTAAGTGGCAGCGTTAACATTTCTAGCATAAAGATAGTCATTTCTTGGAAAAAATAAAGTATTAAAATTTTTGAGTTTAGTTTTATAGAACTACTTATAATTTAGTAAGTGAACAACTAGAAGTAGTAATCCCCATAGATGGACAATTTGGGTGAGTTTAGATAACTAGGCAGAAGATTTTTGAGTTGCCCTCATAAATAAATAGGAAGCCAATCACATAGTACATGTTTTATAAATCAGTTTTCTGCTAGTTACCCTTCCACCCTGAAATATTATAGGAAATATGATAAGAAAAAGTTAAGCATAATCACATATGAAGTCATTGCTTTTCTCTTTACTCTTTTTTTTTTTCATGAGTGTATTTAATTTACTAAGACACAAATGTAACTTTGCTTTCACATTTGGCTGCTAGTACTGTGGCAAGTGTTTCCAGCAAAAATGTTTGAATTGCTATTAGATTATTTGGAATACCCAGGAATCTAAAGGAAATAGACCTGTTTATATGTTATTTGAATACAGGTAGAAGATAAATCTGATTTATGATTTTTTTTCACATATTAGAAGAATAAGCCTGACTGACAAAACAAACCTGTTAGAAATATGACACTCTGATAGAAAATTTTAAAAATCTATGATATTTTTCCCCAACTCTATATTTTTGGATTCTTAAAAAAAAAATCTTCTTCTTTCAAATTTTTGATAAATCCAACTGAACTTTTTCATAATACTGATAAATCCATGTTTTATTATCTAGCTTCTTCCCAACTCTGAAACTCTCACTTTAGGAAGTTGAGCTTTTGCCCCCCAACATTTTCTATGAATTTCTTCAAAAGTAGAGCAAAATTAAAGAATTGTACAGGAACACCCAGGTACCCATACCTAGATTCTGTCTATTAACCCATCTTATATTTTGATGCATTTCAAAGTAAATTGCAAATATTTAGCATGTAAAACATTAACAGTTCAACATTCTGTACTGTTTTAAATTGCTTTTAAATTTTCGTAACAAAATATACAAATTTATTGTATACATTAGCTGAGATTTGACAAAAGTATATGCTTTTGCAACCCCAACTGTTATTAAGTTAAAGAACATTACCATCACTCCGGACAATTTCTTCATGCCCTTTCATAATTGGTACCCAGCTCCCGGAGACAAGTCTATTTGTTCTAGAATTTCATATAAAAGGAATCATGCAATACCTACCTTTTATGCCTGGCTTCTTCCACTCAGCGTAATGTTTTTGAGATCCATCCCTGTTGTCATGTGTGTCAATAGTATCCTTAATTTTTATCCTTAAATATTATTTCCTTGTATGAATATGTTATAGTTTGTTCATACACTTTCCTAATGATGGGCATCTGAAATTCCAGGCTTTTAATCCCAGGAAATGACTTTTTAAGATTGTGCAGTAGCATTTCATCTAAAACCATACTGCCTTATTAGTTTTACATAGTTAACTGCAATTTTGAAAACTCTTTGATATTTGTATGCCAATTTTATAATCTATATCTTTGTGTCTATGCCTAAACTTGGTTTTCTTGAGCAAAATTTTTGGACTCTAATTATTAACTACTCTTTTGAAGACTAAAGGAAGTCCCTCAGTACCCCGCTTAGGAAGATTATCTTAGAAAATGCCACTGCAGAGTATATGTATGATGTTTATAAACTTGGACCTAAATTCCCATTATATTTTTAGAAAGAAATGTAAAGTTAGTGTTCTGTAGAACAGGTCCTGTCAGGGCAGTTGGTAGGCAAGTAGGATTAACAGTATTTTTGATAAAAATATCTTATATGCCATGAGGATGATGTATAAATGTATAAACCTAAAGGGAGGAAGAACAACATGAAAATACCTCTTTTCAAGGATTTTGATATTTTTCTGCTGTTTCTTCTCCTGCAATATCATAGTCATTTACTCAGCATTCTTAAGTGGCCAAATAGCAACTGCACATAAACACATATCTAATTATAGGCAGAACTTATCAGTGGCTGAACTTTTTGGCCATCTGATACTTGAGGTTAGGGAAAGTTGGACTTATATAAAAACAATGTGTTAAAAAATATGATGGCATTGTAAGTAACTAAAACCTTGCCAGTATGCATTTTCAGGCTACTAAGATCATCTATTTTACTTGGGAGAATGCCTTTGGACACTGTTCTTTAAGAGTTCAGATGTGCATTATGTGGATAGGGAATGAATGAATGAAGAACAATACCTCGACACCCTCCTGATCAGATTTGTGTGAAGAAGCAATAAATTTTGTGATTTAAAATCATGTTTCTTGAGTATAATAGGAAAAAAGCAGATGTTCTGTATAGCATTGCAGTTGTACAATATATGATAAGGGTGGCTAGGTACTTGCTTCACTAACATTACATGTTATTTGGAAAAGTTTGGGGGAGATAATGACCAGTAAATATCCACATATAGTTCCAAAAGGGTGTGCATCCCATTGTCTAAACTTGATTCAAAAAGACCTCGTGAGGTTGGATATCTTCCAAAGCCTTCACAGAAGAACAAAAGAGATGATCAAACTTGTAGCTACTCAAAGAAAGGCAAGAAGAAAAGAATAAAATAATGACTTTGAAATCCTACAGAAAGCTTCAAATGCAAAGATGATGTCCTTTGAAAATCTGTGAATAAGAGCAACAACAAAGTTAGCTTTCCACGAATTAGACATTTCTCCCCTGCCTATTCCCTGTTTTACATTTTTACATATCATGTCCCTGCAAAGTGATTTGCTTTTCCCTATTTGTGTGAGCTGTTTTACTACTTGTACCCTTTGCTCATGTTCTTGACCCCAGTTGGAAGTACCCTCATGAATTCAGTCATTTTCAAAACCTTGTTCAGGCATCACTCCACACGTCACAATGATTACTCTTTCCATTTCTTCAGAATTATTTTTCAATAGATTGATTAGTTTCTCTACCACCTCTATATTATTTCTGTGCCTTCTAGATACTTTTATTCTCACTGATTACTGATCTCACCAGTAGCAGTATTGCAGTTTTAGTGACCATTGTTGTCATGGTCAGTGGTAGTAGCAGTTGCAGCAGCAGCAATAATAGGGCCCATCATGGATTCTAAGCTTTTTACACAAAATACCTAATTAAATATCAATACATCTCTACAATGTCAGTACTATTATGTATAATAATGTGTTTCATTGCTTGAACTGTAGCGATTTTGAATAATATATTTTAGATTAAGCTAATATGTTATTAAAATTTCTCTCTGTAAAGAGCATATTAGTTTATCCAATATTTCTTCTAAAATTATATTCCAAACACTTCAGACTCTTTCCTGGTCAGGCTAAGAAATATTTAACAAATACAGCAAAAAAATCTTGATGTGTATATAGCAGCGCATATTGTGAAATATTTCTGAACTTGAGAATGAAGTCCTAGAGTCTAGAGTACATATGCTCCTAGTCTCTCTGCACCTGAAATAAGGAATTCTGCCATTGTTTACCATTCATGCTTTGAAACGAGCTTAAATTCTTGACCATACGATTGTATAGATGACATAGACCAAACTTCAACTAATATTCTCCATCTTTTGCATCTTCTTTATCCATCTTAGTCTGCATATTTTGTTTTGATAAGAATTTAAATGTGTTATAATAAGTTTCCTGATATTGTAGGGATTTTTTTTTGTTGTTGTTGTTGTTTTTTTTTTTTTGAGACAGAGTCTCACTCTGTTGCCCAGGCTAGAATGCCTTGGCGTCAGCCTAGCTCACAGCAACCTCAAACTCCTGGGCTCAAGCAATTCTTCTGCCTCAGCCTCCAAGTAGCTGGGACTACAGGCATGAGCCACTATGCCTGGCTAATTTTTTATTTTTTATTTTTGGTAGAGATGGGGTGTCACTCTTGCTGAGGCTGATCTCAAACTCCTGAGCTCAAAGGATCCGCCCGCCTCAGCCTCCCAGAGTGCTAGTATGACAGATGTGAGCCACCATGCCCGGCCTGATATTGTAGTTTTAATCAACACTTTCATGTATTTGCATGTGTATGTCTTTTAGCATATTTTTGTAATTTTTATTTTTAGTGATAGAAAAGATCCTATCATTTTTTGAACGTAATAGACTGTGATGGGAAGTGTCCTATTCATTAATGTTCATATTTACATTAATATTTTAATGCTAGGTTTTCTTAGGAAAATTAACTATTTTTGATATAAAATTAATGATCGTATTTTAAAAGTCTTCAGTGAAAAGAGGTTTATTTAGTTTCTACTATGGATAGGATAAAGTTGCAGTCCCCAACCCCTGGGCTGTGGACCGGCTGCAGAGCTCCACTCCCTGCCCCAATCCCCACCCTGTAGAAAAATTGTCCTCCATGAAACTTAAAAGAGGGGGCGGTGGTGCACCCAGCAGGAGGTGCCGCCCTCCCCCTTGCTCACGTCACCACCTGAGCTCCACCTCCCCATGTTTCCCCCCAATCCGCTGTCCCGTGGAAAAACTGTCTTCTGTGAAACTGGTCGCTGGTGCCAAAAAGGTTGGGGGCCGCTGGAATAAAGGATAAATGGGCATTTATAGTAGCTGGAGAACTTTCTTTAAATGGAAAAAAGTTGTATGTATTTATGGAGTACAGCATGATGTTTTTAATGTTTGTATACATTGTGAAATGAACAAATCAAGCTAACGTACATAACCTCACGTAGTAATTTTTTTGTGGTGAGAACCCTTAAATCTACTTTTAATAATTTTAAAAATTATTTTAAAAACTTTTAAAAATCTACTTTTTAATAATTTTCAAGTACAGAATACATTTTTAACTATAGTCACCGTGATGTCCAATAGATTGTCTTGTGCTGCTGCTATTTGCGCTCAAAATTTAGGATTATATGGTTCTGCTCAACTTGATTTTATATTTGCATTTCTTTCATTTATCTTGGTTCCTAAAGAATTACGTTGGTTGCTTTGGAAATGGTATCTGTTCTTCCTCGAGAGAGGTAAAAGGCTGATTAACAAATTTGGAAGCTACATGTGTTGAAAAGGAGTTTCGGATTCCCTCTAAGTGAAGGGCAGACATCTGGGCAGAGCTCCCACGTGTCACATCACTGTAGGGAGGTGTGAGGAACAAACCCTGGGATACCACATCAAGACCTGGCTCCATCAACTTGATTTCCTTGCCTTGTAAAATGGGGTAATATTAGATAATAATCTACCTCCCAAGCTTTATATGGAAGATAATGTAGGTGAAAATGCTTTGTAAATTATTAATGTATCATAATAGAAATCATTTCCCCATCTTATTAAAAAATAATCAGATAGTCTTTGAACCACTGGACTTTTGATTAGCTTTTTCCTCAAGATTTGTTTACTCTTGTAAGGCATATTTTTCTTTTTAGGTTGCTAGGATAGCCTTCCTAATTATCTTTAATGAATCGTCTTCTCTATAGTTAGATGTATATGTTTACAAGCTTCTCTTGAGACAAATACTCTCTGGCTTAAATATTTGTTTGGCTTAAATGTTAATTAAATATTTTATTTTAATTAATTTATAATGTTATAAAATAGGTATAGAAAAAAAGGATCAAAGTAGAGGGGATTTTTTTTTTTTTCCTTCAAAGCCTATTCCTTATTTTTGATGTTGCCTTATTTCCCTTATCCAGTGTCCCAGTGTGCTGTAGACCCTAGAGTTGTACCTCTGGGCATATGTGTAACTACTCTTGCCTTTGGTAGAACCTCACTTCAGGGTACTGACCTTGTAACATGGAAACAAATGGCAAGTATAGGTCAGGTTATCCAGCGGGATACAAGTGTTATGTGCATGGCTCTTCATCATCCTTGTTTGGCTCAAAGGCCTTTCTTAGCTAAGACTCTAAAGTTCAGGTTTTTGGTTTTTTTTCCCCCTCTCTCTCTGCAATTATTCTTTTCAAATCCTAAAAGAACAGGGTCCTTTTCTGTCTTGGCATGCCATATATACAACGTTCATATACTCAAAATCTGATAGAAAGGTGGCTAGCAT
The DNA here is from genome assembly GCA_963574885.1 of Lepilemur ruficaudatus. NCBI lineage: Eukaryota > Metazoa > Chordata > Mammalia > Primates > Lepilemuridae > Lepilemur > Lepilemur ruficaudatus. The sequence continues at coordinate 73,696 of CAUYRT010105832.1, read as the reverse complement.
GTGCTTCCTAACTCTAGTGGTACTTCCTTGGCCCTGCCTTTGAAGGAGCACTGTTTTTATTAACATCCTGCCATCTAGAGCTATTATAGCCCTAAATTTAGTCTTTTCTTTGGTTTTATTGCCTTAGATTATTCCAGCCTAGATTTCTTGTGCTTGGGTTTCTTTCTAACTTTTCTTCCCATATGTCAATGATAATTTTATAAAACTCATACTTCACTGTTTCACAGCTATACCCCTTCCAGCAATTTGCAGTTGGCAGTGACCTTCTCTCTGCAGCCTGGGCTTTGAAAACCCCTGTACAATATCTTTGTATATAGATTTACTGTGCTCATTTGCATTTTACCAACAATTATGTTTGTTCCTATAAGGAGTTAAATATTGCTATTATCCTTAAGTATTTCTAGTATGAAATAAAAGAACTACATTCCAAAATGTTGGAAGATAAGGGGAAACACATAATCTCATTATTCTTTCATACTCTGTTATTGTTTATTTTCCCCATTTTGCCCTATCCTCATTAATTTTTGTACAGTTGTTCTAGAGTACATTTTTGTTTTCTGTTTTTACCCTCATGCTGCAATAAACTAAGAGGATACCAGGAGAATTTTGCATGCCCTTCATAGGATTTATAATTAACACTGAAAGATAAATTTTAATGGTTTATTGCATGCTCTCATGGTAAAATGTACTAATAGTTTTTAAAGATACCTACATTAGTCAAGGTTTTATGAAGTCTTCAATTATTGCACTCCTGTCCCATTGTTAACAGTTCATTGTGTTTCCTTCCAGATTTTATATACCTCCAGATTTTATATACCTCTAGATTTAATATAACGATGAGTTTAAAGAATGCATGTTTAACTATTTCTGTATTATTAGACATGTACTAAATTCTATTAATATTTTCACTATCATAAATACTTATAGTGAAATTTTTGTATACATAGATTATATTTTAGCTTCTTTAGATTAGAATCCCAGAAGTAAAATAACTAGGTTAAAGTAATAATATTTTTATTACTCCTGATTTGCATTTCTGGATCGCCTTCTATGAGTGTTGTAACCATAATTGGTTACAGCTTTCTCTTTGCATAGTCTCTCCTCTCCTCCACTCCCATGCGCATTTGTTCATTTCTTTGTTGGGGGCTTAATATGTCCTTTAAGCTTCAAAACAGTTAAAGTCTCTCCTTTGGAAGGCCCTTCGGCTTCTGGGAAGGACACTGCACCTTATACTGCAGTGGGGCATAGGGGAGAGATGCTGACTAGATGTGGGGTAACGGAGGAGCCCGGCAGGAGAGGTTTGGGTTGCGAGGGTGGCAAAGTAAAACTGAAATTGATTTTCCATTTTATTTCAGTATTTTCCCTGATAAGAAACTGTCTGTAAGATGTAAAAGTGCCAGTGTCCTCTGTTAAGGAATAATAAACCTGTGACTAGGCTTTAAAAACAATAAAGTTAGATCCTCAGCAATCAAACCTTGCATTTCTTATGGAAGAATTGAAAAAGCAACAAGAAATGTTCTCTAGGTTTATGAAGAGTAGATTGTGACTTGCATACTTTGCCGAAGATGTTGTAACCAGGTTTCGTAGTCAGGAACCTACTGAATATTAGGCAGGTATGAAAGTAGTAGTTTACAATTCCCCAGAATATCAGTAAAGAACCTGCCTTGCCTAGCAACCCCACAGGTTTATTAAAGTGATTTCATAGATACCGTCTACTATTTACGTTATAGTCATTAGGTCCTTCAGTGTTTGAATGAGTGAATGCGGCTATGTGCAGATAAAGAACCAGAGAACTGTAACCTAGCACTGTGATGCAGTGAATTGATTTTCACATGTTGAGTATTACTTCTCTCTGTATGTTTAAGCTGGCTTTAGCTGAGTGTAATTTTGTTATTTAGAATAAACTGGACTTTGAAATGATATTGCTTTCAGCCTTTTAAGACTATAGTAAGAACATTTTTATAGACTACAAATGAAAATAGACACCTGGAATGTAAGGTTGAACCATTTCATTATTGCATAGGCTATGCCTTCAGAAACTATGCCAAGATTTTTTGGGGGTCTTGAAATGACCATATATTTATTGTACCTCAAGTTTAATATGCATTTTTAATGTTTTATCATATGATATTCAGTCTATAACCTGATGAAAATGATGCATAGTTTGTAATAGTCTGTTTTGTAGAATTTCAGACCCCTTTGCAGCTTGACAGTATCATCCTTTATTTCTAGGACTCATTTGGCCCTTATTTATTAGGCCTTTGGTTTCCTCCAGGGCCAGGTGTCCAGCCCTGACTTGGGGGCTCATTAGCTACATGTCCTGGGTAAGTGTCTCTTAAGTCTCTGAGGCTGGTTTTATAATCAGTAAATTCTAAATCTCAGTAAATCCCAGCCTGCTGGCACTGACAACTTGGTGCCAACACTGCCCTGGGAACTGCAGCTGGAGTGGTCTGGGAGCACCCAAGGACCAAGCGATAGGGCCCAGAAGTTGGGGAAACAGCATTTAGAAAATCCTTTTCTTTTTGGGGTAGAGGTTGGAGGACAGCATTCCAAATGCAGTATTATGGTTCAAGTCTGATTCATATAAGCATTTATTGTGGAAGATAGGGAGAACATAAAGATCAAGATTTCTAGAAGAAAATTTTTAGGAAAGCATGATTTTAATGAAGGAGAAAATAACTATTACTATAGTTATTAATAACTTTTGTTCAGGTACTTAATCTGTACCAGGTACTATAGTAAATACTGTTATATATACAGTTGGCCCTCTGTATTCATGGGTTCTGCATCTGCACATTTGACCAATTGTGGATAGAAAATATTTGGGGAAAATGGATGGTTGCATCTGTATTGAATATGCAGACTTTTTTGTCATTATTCTCTAAATAAAAGAGTGTAACAACTATTTACATGGAATTTATATTGCATTAGGGTATCATAAGTAATCTAGAGATGATTTAAAGTATACGGGAGGATGTGTATAGGTTATATGAAAATACCACATCATTTTGTATCAGGGACTTGAGCATCTGTGGATTTTAGTATGTGTGGGGCAATCTCCTGCAGCTACTGAGGGACAACTATGTAAATCAAATTAATTCTGTCAATGATTTTTGAAAAATATGTCCTATCGTTATTTTTATTTATCAGATGAGGAAACTGATACTAGAAAATTTGTTTCTATGTGTCTCCCCAGTGGTGGATATGCGATAGGGGCACAAGCTGTCTGAATCCAGGCCTTCAGTTTAATTCAACCTGAGCTGTGTGTCTTCTGCTTTTCCTTCCTGATGTATTCCTCACCACTTCTCTTCATTACCCATGTCCAGAAAGGGTGGTGGCCCCTCAGGAAGCACCAGCAGGTTCCCTTGCTCTGGCTGCCTGTGCTGCTCAGCCGTGGGAGGTGTCCTGACAGGGAACACGGAGCAAAGGGGAAGAGTGATCAGAGTAATCATTGCCCTCCCTCCTTCCCTGCTGGCTCGGCTGTCTCTTTACCCAGGGCCACATCTCCTGTCAGGAAGGAAGCCCTCTCCAGCATTCTGGTACCTGTCCCTTTCCTTGTCCCTTCAGGCCAGGGGCAGAGGGAGTGGTAAATTTTTGCCATGACTAGCCCTGGCATATTGCATTATCCCTTTTTGGTTTTCATAGACTTTGCCCACACTTTGTATAAATAGCCCCTTTATTAAATTATCTTTAATAACCCAGTTGGAGTAGGCCATCTCTTCCTGCCAGGACCCTGACTGACCCACTAGGTCACCTTTTTTTGATAAAATGAGCCACACCAAGACAGGTGTTTGAATTTTTGGCAGTTAGTGAATGTTCATTCATTAAGCATGTATAAAGCATGAGACTCTGTAGTAGGGTGGCTAGTGAAGCGAGGGCCATGGGCCTTGCCTGTGTTAGTGAGAGGGAGTGTGTGTATGTGTGTGTGTGGATACAGCTATCTAGGAAGAAAGTGCATTTAAAATGACAATACGGCAGCATGGGCTCAGTGCAGCATGAATTCAGAGACTAGGGAGTTCTCTGTGGCCATCAGAAGGAAGGAGGAGTAGGCATTTGGTTGCAGCTTTTAAGGATTGATACAATTCAGGCCAAATAGAAAAAGGACTTTGCAAAATATGTTTTAAGGATAAAGAGTAGAAGAGTCTAGCTGGGGCTAAGGGCTCATGGGAGGGACTAGTGTGGATAGGTGAGTTAAGTATTTACATTGAAAAGCACTTGGTCTTTTTGCAAAAAGTAAAATAAAACTATTTTGTATGCAAATGAGCATTATATTTATAGTTCATGCTTATTGTAAATAAAAACTGGATCAAAGTAGTTGTAATGACTATACTAGCCCTTTTTTGGAGAGGAAGCCGAGTCTCTTGGCACGTCTGTTTACTCCGTATGTCAGGCCTGCAGTTGTGTTTGGACACACCATGGTTGTAATTCATGCGCTTGGTTTTAACAACACTTCCATATATAATTATCACTACTTTGTAATTACAGCAATAAAATCCATTCTTTGGGAACTATTCCAGTGTTTAGAATACTGAAAATAAGTGTGCTTAGTACCAGTTGTCACAATGATTTTTTCCAATGTTTGAATCTCTAAGAAATCAGCTTCCATTGTACTTCAAAACAAAACTGATGTCTAATAAAATTCTCCTTTTAGAGATGGCAGTTCTTTGTAGAACCTGAAAAAGAAAACTTTAAATCAAAAAAAATATTCACAAAAAGACTTATGTTCTTCTTTTTAGAAATACCAAGAAAGAAGGAAGGAATCCTAAAAGTACCTCAGGAAAAAAATAGCCTGGAGGCTTAAGGGATGTACTTTGCCTTATTTAGAAATTAAGTTGGTTTAGACATAAACCTAACGGTGGGTGGGGCTTTAGGAGGGAACTTGTATGTGTGGGCCTGGTATCAGCCCATTTCATCCTCTGAACCTCTCTGTTTTGTGTATAGAAAGCCGTGTGTGATTCCCCCTGAGCTGGTTTGTATTTGAGTATCTACTGGTACGCGGGTCTGTGTGGCAGAGTCCACTTGGGCCCTGGTGTGATGGCCCAGACCAAAGCTGTTGGACCAAACCTGGAGGGCAGCAGTGGCACTAGAATGTCAGAGCAGGCAACACGGTGCTCAGGTATGCTTTTACCCGAGGCCATTGCATAAATTGGAAGTTGGTCGGTGTGTTTCTTTTTATTAGCTGTGTACATAGGAATTTAATGATGTATACTTTTCCTAGTGATTTAAATGGACATCATCACAGGGAACACTGCCAGTTCAGCACCAAGGTTACATAGAAAACTCTGTAGTGTTGGTTTCATGATACTAGGACATTTCTGACTCCTGCTCATGGTGGCATAAGGACATCTCTGTGAGGCTGTTGCTATCGAAACATGCATCCTTTTATTAGGAGACTGAGAAAAATACTCTGCCTGGTGTAACAAAAAGGTCATCCCAGTATTCTTCTATAGAAGGTATGATTACATCCTACCTGCCCATGGATGTCCAGGGATTCCTTGTAATGACTGACGTAGCCTTGTCCTGGACTTTATCCTTCTTCTCCAAACGCTTGCTGGGCATTATTGCTTGACTGTCTGACCACCACCTCAGATACAGCATGTCTAAAATAGATCTGGTTATCTTTATGTGAATTTGACTCCTTAGGTAACTTGAAGTTGCAAAGGATACTACTAATTGCCTACTTATTCAGATTAGGATTTGCAGATTTTTTGAGATACATCCCCCAGCAAAAGTTCATGTATAAAATGCTTCACATAAAACTCAAGGTTGTTTACTAGCCCCATCCCCCCGAAGCTAACCTAAATACGATGTTAAAAAAATAAACAAAAGCCTGACTGAGAGGAAGACGTGGAGAAGTGTGGAATGTCTGGGTGCTGGTGGACTACTACGCTTAGGTAGTCTTCCCTATCTCATGCCGCTTGTGAGAATTCTCTACTTCAGTAACGGTGACTGACTTATTTGTCCTCTGAAGGGGGCTTGTCCTTTTCTCCACTCCTTTGGTCACAGGTACCTTCCCACCTAGAATGCCTTGATAGCTCTCCTTGCCCAGTGACCTTTGCCCACCCTTCAAACCCAGCAAAGTTACACCTCCGGTAAGGTTGAAATTATGTCTTTTGGATGCTTATTTTTCAAATGTCTTATGTTTTCATCTGCACTCATTTCTCTTTGTAGGGATGGGAAGTTTCTTGAGGACAGGGCCAATCATCATTTTGCTACCCAGAGTGCATGGTGCACATTCCAGCAATGAATCCTGGTTGAGTGTGTGTGTGCATGCGCCTGTACGTCTCAATCTTGCTGATCACTTTACCTTCATGTGTGGTCTTGACAATCTTTTTTTATGTACCAAAATGGACTCTTATTAACATTATGTTAACTGAAAGTGAAAAATAATTCCATTGACTATTTTAACAATAAATGCAAAATATGTTGTCTTTTTCAGAATTAGAAATTTTCCCCCAGTTAGGTGGTTAGAATGATTTTAAATTTTAAAATATTTTAATTTGACATTAATATATACTAATTTATTAATAAAAGTGTGTGTGTGTCCCATAGGATTATTCTTAGGATAAAGTTTTTTTTCCCTTAAGAAAATACCATTTAAACAATACTAGAATATACTGAATACCAAATGAGGTTTATTGAACATGATACTGTAATTCATGGAAAGAGTTGGGTCTGCATGTATTTGCTGTATAGTCTCGTGGTAAACAACATGCTCTTCAAAGAATTAGGGAATAAACATAAACAATAGATCTGAAAAACCTTTTAAGTATTGGGAACCAGTAAAATTATGTTTTTGCTCTTTGTTGCTGCTTCCCTAAGAGAGAGACTTGGTGAAAATTGTTGACGAAGCATATTTTTAAAATTTTGGGTGGTTTACCAGGATTTATAAGAAGTGCTGGTGCCTTTAGATTATTGAAAGAATCCTAGAGACTTTTATTTGATATTGAAGCCATGAGAATGTAAATGGAGAAAAGTCATTCTGTGTGTATTTGACAACCACCCATTCTCTGCCACTGAGGCTGAGATTCGAGCAAACCGAGCATTACTCACTTCATTGGCTCTACGGTATCTGCTTCACTGTGCTAAACAAACATTGGGGAAACCTCAGGCCCTGTGATATAAAATACGCAATTTCTTAAGCATGATAATTTATTAGAAAAAGAAAAAAGATGAAGTGTGTCTATTGACAGTTCTGTGCAGAATTTAGGCAATGACTTACATATTTTTTTTAGCTGATTCTTTTAGTAAATTATTCAAGATAAATATTCATACCTTTATATCTTCTTCCTTAAGCAGTTCACTATATGAGGGGAAAAAAACATCTTTGGCTTCATGGGTTTCTTTGACAATAAGCTGCACTTCTGCTTAATGTGACATATGAGTTAAGGAATTTATTAATACCTGTGTATTCCAACTCTGGGACTCTTAAACCTCTGCTTGTGAATATTACTGTTCATCAGCCTATAAGTTAACAGCCAGCTTTTGGTGTTAACTCCCTTAGATTCATGTTAGTAATCCATTTTTGTGAGAGCACTTTACTACCTAAGTATTTCTTAAATCCTGACTAAATTATTTAGATGCAAAAATACAGAGTGATCGTTGCACTTCTTTGGTTAACTAGAGTCAAATACATTGCACTAAACATCAAAAGAGGACAATTTCAAATTCCAGAAACATCTGAAGAAAATACTTTTCCCATGTTTTTTATTTGCTTTCTTGACATGGAAGCATAATATTTTTGAGATACAGTATCTGGATAATCAATATCTTTTCATGGCTTTTTCAATAAATTTTATTAGATGTGACTGCAATAAAATTTCTCTCTTCCTTCTTCTCCAAGGATGCTTTCTGGTTTTAGCCAAAGCACTGCTTTGATTGTTAAATAGTCAACTTACCATTCTGGGTTTATTGGTATATTTGGTTTTGGTATAAGTTCCTTCATTTAAACATGTTTTAAAATAGGGGTTACATCATATATACATGCATAAAGCATGTATAGTTTAAAGAAAAACTATAAATTATACAGTGTATATCTCTATACCTGTATAACTACTTCTCTCAGAAAAAAGTAGAATGTTGCTTGCACACCAGGAGTTCTCAAGTAAGTGCTGCTGCTGAAATCTTTTTCCCCTACTGTAGAGGAATAGGCACTATCCTGAATTTTGTGATGGTTATTCCTTGTTTTTTTTTTATTTCTACCTAGATACAGGACTCTAAACATTTTAGTTTAGTTTTACATGTTTTTTGAACTATATATGAATGTACTCATACAGTATTTATTGTCTGAATGTTTTTATTCAACAAGGTGAGATCTTCCATGTTATGGCATGACACTGCAGTTTTTATAGTTGTATGAAATTTTCTCATATTAATATATGAAACTTATCCATTCTGTTAATGACCATTTGTGTTGTTTCTAATTTGGGGCTATTGTGAACAAGGTTGCAGTGAACATTCTCACACATGTATACCAATGGATTAATCAGGTTATACTCATTTTCAGCTTCACCAGATAATGAAAATAGTTTTGCAAATTAGTTGTGTCAATTTACATTTCCATCATGAGATTTCTAGTTCCTCCATGTCCTGGTCTACACTTAATATCACAGATGCTCCTTGACTAACAATGGATTTATGTCCCAGTAAGCCCATTGTAAATTAAAAGTATAGTAAGTTAAAAATACATTCAATACTCCTAACCTAGAGAACATCATAGCTTAGTCTAGCCTACCTTAAATGCTCTCACAATATTTACATTAGCCTACAGCTGGACAAAATTATCTAACACAAAGCCTATTTTGTAATAAAGTATTGACTATCTCATGTAAGACTATCATACTACATAACACCAGCTTGGGAAAAGATCAAAATTCAAAGTACAATTTCAACTGAATGCATATTGCTTTCTCACCATCATAAAGTCAAAAGTTGTAAGTCAAACCGTTAAGTCAAACCGTCATAAGTTGAAAACTATTTGTATTATTGCTTTTGCTATTTGGATGTGTGTGCAGTGGTATGTCATTGTAGTTTTGTATTTTCCAGGTAAACAATAGGAGTTGACTACCTCTTCATATGTTTATTGGCTATTTTTTTTTCTATAGCTTTTTTTGTTCAAGTCTTTTTCTATTGGATTGTCTGTTTTTTTGTTTGAGTTGTTCATCATATGATTCTAGATTTCTGTCCTTAGGATATTGTCGTGTTAAACACATATTCTCCTATTTTGTGGCTTGTTTATATTTTATGATCAGAGGTTTAGTTTAAATTTATCAATGTCTTTTCTATGTGGTTTATACCTTTTTTAATTTGGAGATTTTTTTTCACTCCTGTCATTTCTAATTCACTGGAAAAATGTTGGCTTCACATTAAGATGTGTGTAATAAAACTGGAAGAAAAATTGCCATCATGCACTGTCTCTAAACTACCCTGGAGTGCTACACCATGATCATATGCAATATCCAATAGTAATTTGAACACATATTTTAGAAGTATAATTTAAATGTTTTTAAGGGCTGCAGTCCTCAGAATTTTCTTTAAGAGGAGCAAGGATAGAAAATGCAATGAGTAATTAAATACAATATATACATAGTGCTAAATTATATCTTTTTGAAGGGGATAGAGTGCCAAAATATTTAAAAGTTGTAAAACATTAAAAAGAACAAATAATGTAACTAGTAAGAAGGCAGAAGATCTTACCTAAGGGAGATATTAAACCTTGGGTCCTAACACACAGCACTATACTATAAATCTGGAGTCTACCTTCACATTACTTTGCCTTATTATTTATTAGTATTTTGAGTTTTATATATGAATATTATGAGCATTATGAATATAATTATACTTCTTAAAGGGTAGTTTTTGTCTGTATGTGGATAATGTGACTACCCATTGGTAAGACTGACTTTCTTATTAAATGTGCAGGAAAATGTGCATCTGTGAGCTTCAAAGTGATTTTTGAGTTTATGCAGGTGTTTAGAAAAATGCTGCTGCTTCTCAAATTTTGAATGCATCTTTGAAATTACATTCACAACCATATAAACTATAGGTACTGAATACATTGGTCAATAATGATAATTTAATTTTTTCTTTATAACTATTAATACAATTTACTTTTAAAATAAAATTAAGTATAATTCACATAGAATAAAATGCATCCATTTTAAGTGTACCTTTTGAGTTTTGACAAATGTGTGTATTTCCATATAGCCATCGTTGGATATCTACCAGTGGTATTCCTTTGTTGGATATACCACATTTCAGTTTCCCGTTTTTTGCTATTGTTAATAAAGGTGTTAAGAATATTTATGCATAAATTTATTTTTAGACATGTGTTTCATTTCTCTTGGGTAAATACTTAGTAATGAAAATTATGGGTTGTATGGCAAGCATATATCTAACTTTATAAAACAATTCTAGATCATTTTCCACAGTGGCTGTATCATTTTACATTCCCACCAGCAATTCCAGTTGCACATCCTTGCTGACACTTGTGATGCCAAGTGGTGTTGAACATGTTCTTTAAACTGTTTGCTTAGATCTTTTGTCCGTTATTTTATTAGTCTGTTTGCCTTATTATTGAGTTTTGAGAGTTTTTTAAAAAATGTATTCTGGATACTAGTTTTTTTGTCACACTGTTTCCCACGAATAACTTCAAAATTGTTGTAATGATCATGTCATTAGAAGTGTTTGCTTTCCTGTCTGTTTTGGATGTGTGAGTCCTGAACCGCCACTCTTCCCAAAAAAGGTCTCCTTATTTTTTTTTACTTTTGTGTATGTGAGTGTGTTTGGGAAGATAAGAAAGAAAAATTGCCATTGCAAAAAAGCAGGCTGTTTAACACTTTCAGTTAGACCTGCTTTTAAAGTATGAAAGCAACTTGTTCAGTTGGAAACATGATGTGTGTTTGACCAACATCTGTCACAGCAATATGTTGCTTTATATGGCTTCCAAACTCTTAGCATAACCTCTCATGGTCTATTTCAGCTTTAGGTCAGTCTTAAAAAAATTATTGAATTATTCATTCAAGGGGATCTGATGTCTGGGACTAATTTGCTCTCAAACACTGGTTCTTAAATTTTGGGAGAAAGTTAGAGAATTTGATGACAGGTACACATTCTCTCCCCAGGTAAAAATGTACATTTATGAATGTGATTACACATAGACAATTCAGGGCTTCATGAACCCCTGAAGCTCAGTGAGACCTGAGTTTACAAACCTCTGTAACAAATACTCCTTTTTGTGTCTTCATGGGCTACTACATCTTCACTGTGTTTGAAGACCTAGCATTTCTGTATCGTGTAGCCCTTTTTGCTCAGGCTGCAGCAAAGTCCTGATGTGAGGATAATCTTGCAAAATATAGAGTTTTGAGAAAGAAAGGCAAGCATTTTCCTGAGACCCTACTTCCTGGCTAACTTATGGTGGAGGTACCTGCGTTCTGCCAGTTCCCTTCATGTGAGGAAGGCAAGGTGATATATCTAGGCTGAGGAAAACTGCGAGAGCAAGAAAGTGTTGTGGCAACTTAACATAGGTTCTTGACTAAAAGGGGTTAAATTCTAGCTTTGACCTGGAACCATAAACATGAGGATTTATTCCTAGTATTATGGGTGAATGGAGGCTTCCATTCTGGAGTATTCCTGAGTGAGGCTCTTTGAGCGCCATAGTGGGTAACTTTGGTTACCTGGTAATGAAGAGCTCTGCTGGGGAGAAAAGCAGAATGCATTGGCATTTTGGCTAATTTGAGGAGTTGGGTTTTCTACAGATAAGTTCTCCTGCCATGAGGACTAGGGCAATGTGTTTTATATCCACATAGTGGGTTTTATATTTCCCTTGGAACATGGATAATGGGGAGTCAACTCTAAAAGATATGTCTGAAATTGAGATTTTAGGAGGGGCTTCTTGAGGGAAGTGATTTATAAGGAACTGGAACTTCAGCGTTGGTCATAAGCTCTTTTTACTTTGGAGTTTTTATTTCAAAGGATACCATTTGAATGGGAATAAATCCTTAATTTTTTGTTTATTTCTGGACACAGTGCCAAGTTTCTTGATGGAGACAAATTTATCCCCCAAAGAAACTGAGTTCTGAAATGGTAGCTTTTTTATAGCCTCTAGTGGGCTGAGCAAACCATCCGATATGCTGAGAACAGAGTCCTGGCACAAGAGATCTTAAAATATATTGCTGTGGAATAGCAACTCCAAGGGAGCGACACCCCTTCTTTCCCTGAAATAATTAGATTTGTTGCTTTTACTCTTGGTTGTATACACCGTGACTCTTATCTGAGAGTAGAAGAGAGGCCCGATGTCTCTAGAGACTTGTCATCCTTTCATTTGCTGGAAGTCACACCTCTTGCTATCGATTCTCTTCCCTTGGTTCTGTAGCTAAATTCCTTGTCCAGTTACCAGTAAGTATCTCCTTTTGGAGAACTCTTTCTGTTTTGAAGCAACACTATTACATTCAAGGCTGTAGATTGCTCAGTGCTTTAGTCAGCTGATACCTCTCCTTAAAGTCAAGTACTGTTATGGCCTAAATTTCCTCCTAGTAGCTATCTTCTTTTCTTTCCTCCCTCAGAACGCTGCCTTTCTCTGCTCAACTCTGCCTGTTTGTTCTCCAGGAGATGACCCCTTAGATACCTGAGTTCCCAGTTGCATTTTCTCCCTACTGCTAGCCAAGTAGAAAAATCATTCCACCTCGCAGAAGCTTTTATTACTTAGAATATTTCCTAAAATTATGCTTCACTTGCTTATTTTGATTCAGTGTGTGTTAAGCATCTATATATAATAGGTGTTGGGAAATACAAAGGTGAAGATGAATGGGTCCTTGAGATCATGACCCAGGACATGCCTTTGTTTAGTAGTTCTATGATGTTACAAGCTCTAGCTATGTGAACATGCGGGAGTGTAGAAGATGATGTGCTTAAATCTGTTAGGGAGACTTAAAGGTCGGCATATATTACACATATGCCTAACAAAGCACTGCAAAAGTCAGTAGCTTAAAACAATGAGCACTTATTGTTCCTACCAGTCTGTGGGTCAGCTGGGCTATTCTTCTGGTGTTGAGTGCGTTTACTCATCTGCGGTCAGCCACAGGTTGGGAACTTGTCTCTGCTGATCTCGTCTGGGCTCTTGCAGGTACATGGGAGTCAGGAGGCTGTAGGCTGGTCTAGAATAGAATCAGCTGGGAAGACTTTGGAGGTTTCTCCTCCCACAGCCAACTAGTCTGGGCTTTTTCTCATGGCAAGACACTATTCTAAAGAGCAAGCAGAAGTGCTTATGGCCTTTTGATGTCTAGGCTCAAAACTGGCACACTGTCGTTTCTGCAGCAGAGCAAATGCTATGAATACAGGGAGGGGAGTAATTTTGAGCATTTTTACAGTCAATCTACCATCACACTACAAAGAAGATTACATTTGAAGTAGGGCTTTAATAAGTAATCAGACTTCCCTGAAGTGGAAAAGTGGGTAGGTAGAAGGCATTACATATGGACATATGGGAGAGTTCAGATAATAAAAATTACGTACAGTATGAGCAACTTAGTTTCAGAGTTGTTCCTGGTACAGTAACTTGTTTTAGTATCTTTTTCAGATCTACTTCACTGTTTAAAGTTTTAGGGCTGAAGAGAAGACCTTAGGCCCATCTCTTATAAATGAGGAAATACCTAGAAATGTTGTGACCCATCCAGTTCATAAATCACATTCTTGACAGAAGTGGAACTATTAACTCAGATCTCCTCTTCCATGGTGTTCTCCATAAGCACTGTCCCTGTTTCTGACTTTACTTTTTTGAAAGGTAGGGATGTTTCACATACTCTTTCTTGGTGTGACCTGCCTTCTACATTCTAAATATTATCTCACAGTGTCTCTCTCTCTGTGGACACATCAGAAAGACTTATGCAAACAGTGAGGGCAAATGCCTAAACCCTCATGTACCACCTCTTTGTCATATGGAGATTTTGACAAGCTTTACTTGATTTAGATGGTAGCAGCCCCTAGGTTCTCTCGCTCGGGCATCTGTGCCTTTGTGTTCTAGGCACAGTTGTAGAGTTCTGAGGTCACAGCCTTGAGCCATCGAGGGTCAGATAAAGATGACTCTGGATACCCAGAGTGTGTGCCCTGGTCTTAGTAGTAATTTTAGAACTGTTGCTTCTGGGGAACAGGGTCAAATGTTTGTAGTAGACTTTGGTTGAGTTTTAGGCCCTGCTCTGACTCACAGGTTCCATTCCACTGCCCTGCCACTGTCTTCTCTTGTTAGGAATATAGTGAGATCTGGAGGGGAAAGAGAGGAAGCTGCTCCGGGTGTGTTTCTTATTGGCTCACGCTTGTTTATACTTAACTACTTACTAAGAGTTGTGATTCATATTTTAATTTCTGCTGGACAAATCACGGCAAGATGAAGAGAATTGGAACTGCATGGCAAGCCTGGCTTTTATGAGCCGTACATTTTCAGGTGACCGTGTAAAATGAACAAATGAAAGCATGGTCACTCACATTCCTATGAATATTTGTGTGAAGCTTATACTTAGAACAAGTAGCAAAATGAATTGAAATACCTCTTTACTTAAGTTTAAGTAGTGTCTGTGGTTATGATTTTTCTCCATTACGTTATTTTGGTGACGTATTTTGGTAAGCCATGGGTGTATGCCGCTGACTTGAGCTTTTCAAAATGCTCTTAGATTTTAAGTAATTTTTTAAAAATTAAGAAATTTTTGTTAATGTATATTCACATTTGATTTTCATATTTCCTATAGTTTGTGGGTGTTCAAGCATTTACTGACACCTCTCAGGTGCAAAACCCTGTACTAGAAGCTGTGAATGATACAGTGAGGACTTAGACGTGATCCAAACCCATCAGGTCAAGAAAGACAACTGTGCAGCTATTATCAAGTGCTCCACTATGGCAGATATTTTTTCTGATTGTAAGATGACATTAATTTTCCATTTTGCATTTGGGATATATTAGAACTTTATATTTTGACCTTTATTCAAAGACACTTTGAAGACTAAAAGTTAAAAAAAAAAAACTACCTTATTAGATCCTTCAAGTCAAACTATTGCCTGAGGGAACAGCAAACTGAGTTGCTTTACATAATAAGTTAGGATTGAGTACTAGGCATGGAGCTGCTTTATACATTTTCTTCCATGTTCCCGTAGATATACAAACTTCCCACCTTATTGGATGATGCAGCTTAAAGAACATAAACAGGGTTATTAATTATTGCCTCCAGATTTTTAAAACATCTCTTGGTTTTGGTAAATAAGCCTGAACAAAAGATTCTAGGAAATGCTATCTTCATTGTTTGCAGTCACCACGTAAGACATAAACTTCTCGTAAAAATTGGTGACCATTTCTTTTCACCAATTACCTCAACACTGAGAAATGGGCGGTATGACCTCCAGCACATGCATTCAACCATTTTTTTTTTCTTTCCTTTTCAAACTTTGGAGAACTTAACACAGAACTTAACATATAGATGCCATCTTCATGCATTAAATAGATTTCTAGAAATTATGGGTAAAGCTCACATGAATTTGAAATAATTTATATACATTTCTATTATGTCAGCTTCTAATGTTAAAAATCTTACTCTGAGATCCAACAAAAGTCATCATATTTAAGGATCCCAACTTTTATTTCCAGGGTGCAATGTGCTATTATCAATGTGTCTATGAGTATTTTATTCTTTCCTAATAACCTATGCAAAGAAATAGTCAAGTGCCCAATCAATCCCCATGATCTTTGCAGATGTTTAAAAGCTTATAGATATTAAAATGCACTATCTCTATTCCATTTCTTTGGGGGTATACACAGCAAATGTCTTTGTCCTTGAAAGTGTAAGTAGCTAGGCCAGCTAGCACATTGTTCCAGGTGTGTTAGCATTCTCTGGCTGTAAGAGCAGTCTAGATATGCTGATCTCAGGAAATGCTAACTCCTCAATTTGCATTCTTAGACATGTTTCTGCTTTATTGAGTGTTATCACATGCTCTTGACCTAAAGAGTAATCAATAGCAGAGATTTTAGCTTTCTATTACTTAGTTGGAAGAATCTTAGCAATTTTAACATAATTGGGCAATTGTGTTGTTTTCCATTACATTCAGATTTGGCTTCTAATGATAGCTCCAAAGATGTCATTTCTTTCTGTATTCTCAGCCTGCATTTTAGGGAGTGGCACCAGTGAGGGGGCGCCCTGAGATATTCTTGTATGAAACAGCTGGCCAGTCTAGGTGGTTTCTAACTCAACTGCCAGTGGAACTGGACAGGGAAATCAAATTCCTTGTATGAGGTAGGCTATATGACAGCAATAAGGAATAGTGTCAACTCACCAAATAAGAGGCTCACAAATGGGGGTGGGGAGAGAAGGGGGTTGGGGAGATGTCATGGGTCAGATGCAGTTGATTGCTGTCATGCTGGAATGTAGGCCCACTTTTGACAGACTGCGTGTCTTTTTTTCCCCTAAGATCTGGAAAGCCAGATTTCCATGCAGAATTTCTCACCTTTAAAATACTGTGCAATTCAAACAAAACACTTCTGTGTGTCAAGCTGTGGTTGGTACCATGATCCAGGCTTCCCTACACGTGGATGGTGGCATCTGAGACCATTCTCCAGTATCGTGTTAAGTATTTTCATACATTATTTAACAGCAGCATTGAAATAACATTAATCTGTCTGTATAAACAATGGATGCTATTTACAAAAAAGATTATAATACAACTACGTAGGTCCCAGCCAAACTTCCTTTTCACGCTAAACATAAAGCAGCAACCGTTACTGTTTAATGTAATTCCAGCATTAATGCCGTTCTCTTTCTAAGATTGGAACACTTCGGGATAAACCTGTTTTGATTCTACATGGGAGCCTCAGAGCAATGTGGTTCTACTTGAAAAGGCCCCTACAGATAACTCACCTCAACCTTAAAGGTCCAAGCATGAGGAAGGAGAGGTGTGAAGTGCTTGTTGATAGCTCTCAGTGAGGTCTCTACATGATGTATTTCCTTTTCATCTGTTTTCCTTAGGGAAAAAGCCATTCTACAAATGCTTATTGAGTAGTGGACCTTCTAAATTATATATGTCCATCCCCCATGTCATGTCTCTTGGTCTGAAGGTTTTCTCCTTCAATCGATAGTTTCCATTTCAACCATGTTTATTATTACAATTAACTATCTCCTTCCAACTGCTCTTTGCAATTTTTTATGAAAGCCGCCACGAGATATTTCCAAGTCTCCTAGAGAAAAATGTCCTCCCCGTTCCAGCCCCAGCTATTAAACATTTAAAACAAATGAAGTTATTTATTGAGTATCTGTAGTTTTCCAGGGGATATGCTAAGTTGGGAAGGGGATGGCCTATGAAAATATAAGACATAGCTATGTATGATCTTTTAAAAAGGTGCTAATTTACTGTTATATCAATACTATCTCTGGAAGGAGTTCAGATGATGTCTAATAAATCATTAGTGGACCAAGCCAACTTCTAGTTCAGCGCTGACCTGTGTTCCACAGGGTTACAGAAATGTATTTCTGAGGTGACTCCTGTATTAAATTTTGATCCTTTAAATAACTGGAAGCTTTTCCTGTTTGGTTATTCCTCCTAACCCCCATGAAATTATTTTTTTTGTTCTTCATTTTCTTTTAAGAACATAACTCACTAATTGCCACTAATAATAGCAATTGTATGACTCCTAAAGAAGGGTGCTGTCAAAATCTAGTGGATCTTTTCTCTACATTATCTTAATTTTAAAGTATTAATGAATGAATTTATAGAACATGCAGTGTTGCTTTGTGAGTTATGCCAAAAATGGAGCCATTAATTCCCAAGTTGAGATAAAACCCTAATTTTCTTTCTTGCCACAGCCTGAATACTTCTGTATTGGGTGAGTGGTTGAGTATTGGTGCTTTGCCCAGGGAGCACTACCTGCCCATTGCCCCACTGTTCTGACAGGTCAGGACTCCTTTTCAGTCAGGCTAGCAGTTAGCAGTTATTCTCCCTGGTAAGAACTGGTATTTCCAAGGATGTGTTTGAGACATTAATTCATTTTCAGTTATACCTTTTTGTTACTCTCAGGAACAGGTAGTAATCCTTCCTCTTTCCCCATCTTACCCCCAAAAGAATGTCCCCCAAAAGATTACCCAGTGACATGAGTCGCAATTGGTGAGCGTGCTTAGCTTTGCCACCAGCCACAGTTCTGCTGGTTCATTTTTCTGTTCTCCCTTTGCTTGTGTTTCCCACCTGCTAAGCCTGAAGGAGTGTCAGGAAGATGCTGCTGTTGAAGGCTTTGGAGTGCCCTGGCCCACAGGAGTGAACCCCAGCTACAATGTACTTTCCCCTTTAAAAATCTCCAAACAGGACATTTAGTATTCAAACCAAGTATCTCATGACTAGATGTAGAATGACTTACTTCTGGTTATAATAATCAGGCACTGTTTCCTCATCTCCATTTAGAATGTAGTACACTGCTACAGGGATTTTCAGACTTTTGTTCTCAGGACCACTTTGCTTTCTGAAATCCTTGAGGAGCTCAGTGAGCTTAAGTTTATGTGGTTTATATTTATTAATATTTTGGATTAGACATTAAAACTGAGATATCTAAGAATAAACCCATTACATGTTGACAAAATAACATTTTATAAAAAACTATTTTCTAAAACAAAAATATAAGCGAGGAATGTATTTTACATTTTCATGATGTCTTTAATGTCTGATTTACTGGAAGACGGCTGGATTCTCATATCTCTGCATTCAGTCTGTTGTGATATGCTATTTTGGTTGATGTAATGAGGAAAACTAGGCCTTATGCAACTGTGTAGTTGGAAGGGAAAGGATCATTTTTGTAGCCTTTTCAGGTAATTGTGGGTATTCCTCTATAATGCTATACCATAACTTGAAAACTGTTAGTTTCTTTTTTTTCTCCTTATTTAAAAAATTTTTTTTAGAGATGGGATATTGCTGTGTTGTCCATGCTGGTCTGGAACTCCTGGCCTCAAGTGATCCTCCCACCTTAGCCTCTCAAAGTGCTGGGATTATGGTCATGAGCCACCATGCCCAGCCAAAAAATGGTAATTTCTTAAGGATTTCTTATAAGGAGAAAACTGAAACGATATTGATGAACTTTTTGTACTCTGATAAGTTAAAATACATTAGTCTATCTTACATTTTGAGTGGATCTTTTATCTATACATGGTTTTGTAACATCATACATTTGTCCCTTGGAAAATATTGGTAGATTGCGTTGTACAGATCTTCCAAATGTTGACACATTTTATTGTATGATATCAGAATCATCCTATTCATTAATATTACCACCAATCTTTTGGGAAGCTATCAAGATCACAGTGGCAAATATAAGTTTGCCAAAATTCTAATTTTTATCTGGAAGTTGGGATATTATTATTGACAACAAATACTCTCAGTTGTTTTCCTTGAAGTGATAGGCTTACATTATTTTCAAGAAAATGTCTGCCAGGTATTAAAGTCTGGAAAACCATAGTTTGTCTATCCGTCATTTGTGCAAGTAAAAATGGTGTTCCATGGAAACAGCAGCCAGTTCAGCTTGCAACATAATTATACAAGTTCTTTTCTTTAGCAGAACCATCATAGATCAGAAGTGCTTTACGTATACTTCCTATTTTGTCACGCAGAGTATTAAAAATGTGTGAATTGAAGGGTTGAGGTTTAATAAAATTCATAATTCTGACTGCTTTATCAAAGGCCTTCTAGAGTGAAACTGCTTGTTTTGTTTTTGACCTGGTGAATTGGGTAGTGGTGAAAAATGAATATAGAGTTTGGTGCTTCTGCCATTATTTGTACTAAGACGCCAGTTTTACCCATTGTCAGTGCAAATGACAACATAGTAGATAAGGCAAAGAACATCATAGAATTATTATGGAAGTGATTTTGACCTTTTGGACCCCCTGAAAAGGTCTTGGAAACCTCAGAGAGTCTGTGCACCAACTGTGAGAACTGCTGCTCTATTACATATATTCCAAATTCCTAGTTTACTTTATCAAATTTACCCTCATAGCGTGACACTGTTATGTACCATCAAGACATGGGGCTATGCTACTTTTCCTCCCTTTTCCTCCATTGAAACACCAAAACTAAGCAAACAGATATCCTCACATTTGCCACATTTCGGTAATTCCTCATCCTAGTTTACTATGATGAGGAGGCTGGCAAGAGCTTAACCAAGCTGTAACCTTAGTTACCATTTTCCCCAGGCTGGTTGCACTTGTTGGGCCAGAGCTGGCTCACACATCCGCTCGTGCCCATCTCTACCTTCTCTGCCTTTCTGATGTCATCTCCAGTCATCTTTCTGAGGGTCCCCATGGCTTATCCTGAGCTCTACATGGAGACACCCTTCCACTGAATTTGTTACTGTGTTGGTGAGAGTATCACCCTTGTCCCTTGGTTGCAGTGTCAGGGCTTAAAGGTATTTGCAGAAACTACATCCCTACTGTGAGATATGAATGTTAAGGTCAAATACCCTTCTGGAAGCTAAACTCATACCTATGTTACTGATATTTACCAAAAGAAAGAAATGATTGCAATTATTAGTTAGCTTTGATTTTAAATATAAAGATGATATTGAAGGTAGATAGATAGTGGGTGAAGTATTTGATATGTGGGGTTGGACCTGGGCTTATAAACTCCCGATGTGATTCCTCCACTTACCAGCTCTTTGATCTTATGTGAGGTATGCTGTCTCTTTGCACCTTATTTTTCTTGTCTGTATGAGAATGTTAATGTTAAATGTAAAGGCTGTAGGGAAGACTAATCTCATTTTGTAGATAGCAGCTACCACAATGTGTTGCACATAGTACATAACTATTTTTAAAATTATAATTTATGAATTTGGTAATTAGACATTTACTGATCCTGGTTTTAGCTGTCATATACAGTTGCATTATTCTAGTATGAAATTGTGTCCTAATGATTTAGAAAAGTGTTTTTTGGTATATGTGCATTAGCTAAAGTTCTGAAACACATTTGTTAAGTGTATAAGTAATGGACAGCAGGTGAGAAACAAAATGCAAGAAATCTTTTTTCAGTATCCAAACATGACAGTAAATAAACTCATGGTATTCAAAGAATAGGGCCCTTAATTGGATGGGATTTTTATTTGATTAATGATCTGAGGCTAATATTGTGGCTTAGAAATCTTCTAACCCCTTTACTGTCTAATAGCTTACATATACATTGGATAGTCATGCCAATGGATAGGTTTTATTCTTAGAATTTCCGTTCTTAATTCAAATCCCAAAAGTAGATGACAAGGCAGAAAATATTTGAGGTGATAAAACTGCATATGGCATAAAGCATCAATTGCTTGTTCTCAGATATTAGTCTTTTTTTCAAGTAATGGAGAAATACCTATATTCTTTTCATCTGGGAGTATCTGTTGTGTTTGCACGTACCAAATGAACTGTAAAAATTGTGGCCTGCAAATAACATAAAGCAAATAAAATTCTTGCCAGCAGGGGCATAACAAAATGCTTGCCATTCTCTTTGAAAGTTAGTTATTTGTTGATCATTTGTCTAATGTATTGATGCTTTTTTCCCGTTTGATATGAGAGTGAATGGCAATGCATTGTATAAAAGCACTTATTACGAAAGGTTACTTTTATTTTCACATTTAAAAAATGATCCTGGGTTTTAAGGAACTTTTTCTTATAAAGCATATTTTTGGCTCTGGTAAAATCCATTCTGAAGAACTTGTAGGCAAATAGTTTTTGAGAACTTGGGCTCATTAGCAGGGTTTATTCCTTTGGCTGTGTTTTCTGATAATAGTTTTCTGTTAGATACGTGAATGTCAAAGAGCAGAATTTGTCTCCTGTGCTCATTAGTGAATGCATACTGGATGAGGCGGAATGAAGCGGTCTGAAGTATAATCAGTGTCTTCTCACTCTCTCCTTTTCTTTTATCTTATTCTTTACCGTGTTTATTGGGCATTAGTTTGAAAGTCTTGCTTTTAATGGAACTTTGACATATGTAAATATTTGATGTAAGTATTTTCTGGGTTCAGTTGTAGAAAATCCATTGCTCTCACGAGGAAGACTGCAGAGAAAATATTTGTACTGATTTAGGAATGTTAAGAATTTTGGGGGGAGTGGCTCTTTAGAATCCTGCACTGTGTTAATCATGTTTGTGGCTATGATTTTTTTTGTATTTTTTGACTTTGTTCTTTAATCCAGGCTTTTAAAAATCTTTAGAAAGTACAAAATGTTCCCATTTTAGGGTTTTAAAAAATGATTCAAATATATATATATATATATATATATATAGTTGTGAAAGGTGTTGGGATAGACTTGAACAATACGCTGTGGCTTTTGCCCATATGAAAGGCGGGGTTCCTGCCTGGGAATGCCCCACCCTCCAGCTGTTTGGCTCCTATTAAAACGGCTACACGGGCTCTGCCAGAGGAACAAAGATCCACTTCCTGGCATGGTTCTTCTGTGCCATCTGGTTCAGGGCTGTGGCCCCACACCCAATGTCAGATTTTCTTATTTTAGAGGAAGTGAGCCACATTTTTCAACCAGTGGATGAAAAATTCCAATCATTACAATTATCCATGCCTGTGGCACCTTCCATTGTGCACAGATCATTGAGTACTAACTCACTAGACCAAGACTCAGGAAAATTGTGCCGTAATCTTGACTCTGCCACTGGCCAGTTTTGTGACCTCAGGGTGCATGCTTAATCTGGGCCTCTGTTTCCCCATCTGTAAAATAATTAGATGAAAGGCCCTTTTTGATGAAATAGTCTGTAACCACCAACTGATGATTTTCATATATATTCTCACAAGAAGGCCGTGTTGCAAGGAAGTAGAAATTATTGGGATAAATGAGGTTTAGAACTGGTATTGATTGGTTTACTTCTTACCAAGTTTTAGAGGGCCTCAAAGGCATTGTAGAAATGTCTTGGGCAATATGTCTGATATTACAAACTTTAAAGAGTTTGTGACTGTGTCTTGGTATTCATATGGAGTGTGAAGTTGTTCAGTAACTGTGGAATGATGAATAAATATTGCCTGGTGCCTATTGGTTCTATTTTCCTTTTTTGAACTTACTCTGGTCCTACCAGTTCTTATGTCTACGTATGATGTTCTTTTCCATATGACAGTCACCAGTAGTAATTGACTTTACTGCTTGTCGAGCTCAAGCTGTCTTTATAATGCTGGATTGGTCTCTTGGTGGGGGGAGTAAAGGGAGTATGTTAAGATAATAAAGATATTACCCCTACACTTGAGAAAGAAACATATAAATGACTAAATCATTGAGGTACAATGAAATAACAGATATAATCAAACCATGAACGAGGTCATATAAGGGTGGGGTGGAAGAAGAAATTAGTTCTGAGTGGAAAATTGGGGAGGATTCACACATGAACTGAAGAGGTGTCTGAGTTGAGCCTAGAGAGATCATAGCTAATATTAAAATGTGGAGAAAAAGATAAAAGATTATTTCAGAAAAGGGCGAGAGGGATTTTTGGATTGAAGCAGTAGTAAGACTCTAAGTACATGACTATAAGGAAGGACATGGAGTATGTGGAGAAAAGTGAGTAGATGTAGGCAGACCAATAGGTGTTTATTGCTGTAGTGTAGGCAAGAGATGATGGTTAACTTGGCCAGAAGAGTAATTGTGGAAGAAGAAAGGTGGACAGATATGGGGTAGATTTAGAAGATAGAATCAATAGAACTTTTGGATGGATTTCATATGAGGATGAGGGTGAAGGGGTGTATAGATGAATCCTAGAATTTTGGCTCATGCAACTGGAAAAGTACTACCATTCACTGAGAAAAGAAATACCTAGGGTATAGAATGTCATGCACTCAATTTTTGGCATGTAGGTTTAGGCATCGATGTGAAGATGTCAGGTTGGAACTCGGTAATAAGTCATGGTAGAAATGTGTTTGGGAGCCCTGGGGGTGGATGAGCTCACTGGACAAAAGAGAAAGATACGGAAAAGTAGAGTACTGTTTCTCAGACTGAGTGAACATTGAGGGATTTGGACCTAAAGGCTGGGCAGAAGATGCTGATTGACAAAGGAAAGAGAGAATTGTGCGTATGCATTTAATAGTATAAATACAAAGGGGAAAGTTAATACACAGAAACTCATATGGAAGAGAGGGTGAGGAAATACTGACAAGGACACGGTAAGGCAAGGCAATGGCAGAACAACTCAGTGTTGTTGACCAATGCTCAGGTATGCTTTTTACCTCTAATTCTTCATATGTTTTATCTTTTTTTGACTCTAAATATTACCTCCATACATTTGACTTATAAATGTGTGTGTCCTAAGTCTGACCTCTCTTCTGAACTCCAATCCCACATTTTTAGCTACTTGTTAGACATCTTTACCTGAATCATCTGGGGGCATCTCAAATTCAATGCACACAAATACTGAACTCAGTCCACCTTCCCATTCCCTCACCTATGCTTTCATCTTTGTTACAGGTCTTATCATAGAGTGTTACAGTCTTGAATTCGTGTGTGTGTGCGCGCGCGCGTGCGCCCCCCCCTGCACACCACGTGAAGTCACAAACAGTCAAAAAGGCAGTGCTTTCATAGAGTCTTTATATTCCCGTTATGCCTTATGCTGGGCCTTTCATGTAATCATACTAAATAAAAGTTTGGTTCACATCAGTGTGTTGTTAACAAGTCACATAAATTTTTGGACTCTGCCTTTTACCATGTGAAAGACATAAAAATTTCAAAGATGAATAAGAAAAAGTATGGTTAATGAGGTGTATATAAAGAGAATTAAAACTTTGGTTATTCCTGTATGGAAAAAAGAAAGCAAGGGATCATTTGATGTCAAACCTCCATATCCATTGTGAAAGGAGGTGTAAATAAATAAAAAGCTGCCTTTCAAGTCTATGAAGTCTTATATATTCATTATGGAGGCATTCTAATCACTGCCCCAATTTGAAAGGACTGAATAAGCAGGATAGAGGAGAAACAGTTTGGTTGGAAGTATTTTCTCAGTGGTGAGCATGGCTCTGAAGGTCAAATGGGCGGGCTGATGTTGTCAGCTTGTGATGCTCGATTGGCCTAACTTAGCTAGTATCTGTTCTGATTGGTTAGTACCTCTGTGCTTTAGATTAGAAGTTATTATTGAAATTGGGGCTCGCTGTTTGCCCCAATTATTTTAAATTTCATTTCAATTCTAAATTTTTTACATTTTGTATCTCTTAGACTGTTTTAAAACTAATGCTTTTCTTGGGTAAAATTCTGCAGAATGTCAAGCCACAAAGGTTGAATATGGCCCAATGTTTCTTGAAGGTTGGGCTTCTAAATTAACACTGAAAGTTTCTGAGGATATTTTTTTTTTTACTTACATCATTCAGCTTAATTTATCACCCTTTTTATTCCAAATATGTCTCTGAGATAGGTCTTCTAACACAATGATTTTTATTTGTATTTAATTTGGAATGATTATTATAGCTGTTAAGATGCCTTTTTCCAAAAACAACAACAGCAACAAAAAAAGACAATATATTATATCTGACCCTTGGGTAAGCAGAATAATGGCCTCCCAAAGAGGCCTACTTCCTGGAACCTGCATGTATGTTATGTGACATGGCAAATGAGAATTATTAAGGTAACATATGAAATTAAGATTGCTAATCAGTTGACTTCAAGATAGGGAGATTATCCTAACTAACCTGATGGGCCCAATGTAATCATAGGGTCCTTATATGTGGAAGAGGAAAGCAGAAGAGGTCAGTCTTGATTGTCCATTGCTGGTTTTGGAGATAGAGGGGGGCCCTGAGCCAAAGAATGTGGGCAGCCTCTAGAAGGTAGAAAAGGAAAAGTAACTGATTCTTCCTCAGAGCATCCAAAAAGGAAATCAGGTCCACTGACACCTTGATTTTAACCCAGTGAAACCCATGGCAGACTCCTGACCTATAGAATTATAAGATAACACATTTTTATTGTGTTAAGCCCCTAAATTTATAGGTAATTTGTTGCAGGAGCTATAGGAAACTAGTAAAAACCTTATTTCTTGCTGTTTGGCTATAGGAATTTCTTGCATCTCATATTCTAGATGCCAGACGTTTGTGATTTTTACTAGAAAAATTAGCCTAATTTTACTTTATGTGGTCAAAGGCAACCATGCTCACTCTCATAAAGAGTAATATTTCTTACCTATACAAAATTAGATAATTTGTTTTGCTACTGAATGTGATTATTTTCCTTTTCTGAATATACACATAAATATTATGAAAGTGTATTTTGGGATAGTTTAACATATTTTTGAAATTGAGGTCAATTTTGATAGCTTACATACCAAAAGTAATACAAAATAACTTCAACCAAGCTAGATTATAAAAAGGAGAATATGGGCCAGGTATGGTGGCTCATGCCCATAATCTTAGTGCTCTGGGAGGCTGAGGTGGAAGGATTGCTTGAGCTCAGGAGTTCGAGACCAGCCTGAGCAAGAGCAAGACCCCATCTCCACTAAACATAGAAAAATTAGCCGGCATCCTGGCTCATACCTGTAATCCCGCTACTTGGGAGGTTGAAGCAAGAGGATGGCTTGAGCCCAGGAATTTGAGGTTGCAGTGAGGTACAAGGATGCCACTGCCCTCTACCCAGGGTGACAGAGTGAGACTCTTTCTCAAGGAAAAAAAAATATGTTCAAATATTCTCGTTTGAGTGCTTAGTAGTTATAACATTAGCACTGTAAGGAATGATGAATAGTCATTTCCTATTTGGTTTGTTAGGGAACACTATTTCCTTGGTTGCAATTAATGTCAATACTGTCTGTTGGTTCCCACCTTTTGAAATCAAATTATGGAGAAAGTGTGTTTGTCATTACAGAGAAGATGTAAATGTTTTCAATCTGGATAGTGTAAAAGTAAAGGGAGAACTGACCGAAATGGGAGGGGAAAGGGCAGAAGGTGAGGAAGAGAGTAATGTAATGTCTGAGGAGTGAGAGGTGCTGTCTCTAGATGACAGAATAAACAGTGTAAGTTTAGGTTATTCATTAAAGATAAAGGTAACCACTAAAGGAAATGAAAATATTTGAGTAACTATATTAGGAAAAAGGCTAGGGAAACTGGCGGACTCCAAATACACTGAGTTCCCACCAATGAGTTCAGAAAGTCTAAAGAGATTTCTGAAGTTGATCAGTTCTGACAGAAATGCTTATTTAGAGAAAACGTGTTGACATTCAAAAAGACTAAAACAAATATCTAAAAGAGTTGCCTCTGGAGAATGCAGTTGTGCCAGTCTTCTGTACCATTTAATTTTTTGTAGCCAAAGTAGTTCTTACATAACTTACATTGTAAGTAATGCTTACAAACCATTACATAGTTTAAGGCAGGTTGACAAACGTTGTTGTTTTTTTTTTAAATAAAGGCCCAGATAGTAAATATTTTAGCCTTTGCAAGGCATGTGATCTCTGTTGCAGCTACTGAACACTGCTGTTACAGTGCCAAAGCAGCCAGCCATACACAATACTTAAATAAGTGAGCTTGGCTGTGTTCCATTGAACCTTTATTTACATAAACAGTGATAGGCAGGATTTGGCCCATGGACCAGTTTGCCAATTTCTGTTTTAAAGAGTCAAATAGTGCTGAAAGGCCCATAATAAAAACAGTGGTCAATTGGCACCCTCCTGCCCAAAACACTTCTGAGAAGCACTCCAAACACTTTAGTCATTTTTTTTTTTTTGGTATTTTTCTCCATAAATATAAATAATTTATGAGTCAAAGGACAGCAGTGTGCTTTTGTTTCTAAATAATTTGCTGCTGTCCCTTGATTCACCAATTTTAGACATTATCTGTTTATATCCTATTAAGATACTCGGTATCAGCTTCTTGTCGCTTCTTCACCTTTTCTCCTCCTCATTTCCCTAAATTATTGTTGGAATGTTTGTTTAAATCTATATTCAGTGTTGTTATTATGACTATGCAGACTTTATTCACTCTTGAGCCAGTAACTATGGTTGCTTCTTGTGCAAAATTTTTGGTTTTCTGGGAGATAGTACTTTTATTGCTTAATTTTCTTTGAATCCCACACTTTCTTTCCCATTTCTTCTAATAGTTGTATAAAATGACTCTCACTGCAGTATTCCAGAGTTAAAACCATCATACAATCTTTTGATCTTGGTTTTTTTCCTGATAATGTTGTCCCTGGATCCCTTTATTGTCCTGATCCAGTCAGGGGTGGTGGTTCTCTAAGTTTCCACATGGTTATAATATTAATTGCTGTCACTATCTGAGAATTCCCTTTCCATCACTTCTGTGTTGGGTCCTCTGTTTCCTGGGTCCCTCATTTTGGTGGAGCACGTTCATCTAATCACCTGTGAGGCATGGCTTGGGAGGAGGGTTGTTTGTAAGCCTGGCTTCTAACCTGCTGGGGTGGGGTAGCAAGGTTGGTGTGGATAGCCCCGTTTTCAGTCTGTAGCCTTTTATATTCAGCCCTTCTCTATGCCTGAGGTCTTGGAATCTGAATTTGCTCTGGTTCAACTTCTCCAGAGATTATATCTCTTGCCTCTTGACAGGTGAGATGGTGGGAGGGACACCTACATAAGAGTTTCATCCTTCCCTTAAATTGTCAGGCAATTTTTAAAATATTTTTTTAATGATGTGTACATAATAGTTATGTTATGATATATAATTATATATATAATATTTATAGTGTACATGTGATGTTTTTGATACAAGCATACAATGTGTATTAATCAAATCAGGGTAATTGGGGTATCCATCATCTCAGGCATTTATCATTTCTTCATGTTAGGAATATTCCAATTCCACTCTTTCAGTTATTTTAAGATATACCCTAACTTGTTGACTATAGTCACTTTGTTGTTCTATCAAATATTCATTCTATCTAACTATCTATATTTTTGCACCCGTTATGTCAGGCAATTTTTATTCACCATTTCCAGCCACCCACCTTCCTCAATCTTCCTCAGCTTTTCATGGTACCTGGCGTTCCAGGTTGGCTTGTCCTTCCTGCTGGCTGTCTCCATCTACAGGTGCTTGGGTTCGACCTTCCTTCTCCGAGAAGTCAGAACTTCTTTATCCATCCTCTTTTTGCCTTTTATATTGTGTTTTGGTTGTAGATATCTCCTACTTTCATGAAGATGGAGTTTATAGTTATGCTTTTAAAATGTCCCTGTTCAGGGATGATTTCCAGAGAAGGAATGGGATAGTCTTAATGATTATAAGCATGGGTGTGTGTTAGCTGGTAAATTTTTTAAATAAAAATTCTATATCTGAAGTTTTCAAAACAATAATTAAACTTATTTTCTCATATAAACTAAAACAGACTCACAGTCATCTCTGCTTTTGTATTATATTAATATGCATGAATATTTACACATATGAATATATGCAACTGATATTGTAATATAACTCTCAAAACATTTTCCTCAACATTTTGATTTTTCTATGATTTTCGTCATTTTTGGTTATAAAGTGAACTTTGAACTTGTTTTTGTTGCTTGCCTCCTACATGATTGCCGTTTCTGCTTGGGGCTTCCCTCCACTCTATTTATAACTTATTAGTATAATGTAAAATGGTATAATGATACCATAATTTTAGGTAATACTATATAGTTTTTTGTGTCTTCATGTACATTCTGATTGGCTCTCATGAAGTAGGTAAGGTGTTGAGCCCAAGGGAAGCTGTATCACAATTTATTAGCAGACAGGTTTCTGAAAAGTTTTAGCTAATTGCTTTTGGAGTTTGGCCTGCCTTTTCCCTTGTAAATAATATTCAAATGAAAGTTTTTCTTGTCTGTAGAGGCCTACTTTTCCTATGTCAACATTTTGATTAATGTCAATGAATGTCAGTTATTATAATTATGAATCATAGCAAAGACAGGGTGTCAAAGGCAGATGGCTAGTGTAGCTAGAGCTTCTCAAACTATTCATGGTGGAGGATGACTTCGTTTTTGCTTGTTCATCTATAACAAACAGATATTTTATAAAATATAAAATCATGTACATGGGGATATTGCAACAATAAATTGCTATTTAGTATAAAAATTATAAAATACTATCAGTGTCTGCATTTCGTTTTTTACAAATGAAAAACAGTCCCATGGACCACATTGGTCTACATGCTATGCTCACAGGCATAGAGAAAATTTGGGAAGAGCATTTTATCCTAGCCAAAATTTTGACAGATGAAAAACTTTCTTAGAATTCTGATACTTTTTTTTCTGGACCTTTTGCTCACTTCCTGTCAATTTCCTTCTCTCCCAATCTCAGAAGGTCTCTTTAGCATCCTAAACTCTACCTCTTAGTTTTGAAGAATTACAAAGGATGGTAGTAGCCATGGGCACTATTTATTGTACATCTATTGTAAGGAGAGTGCTGTGTCGCATGCTGGGGTTAAAATAGTATGCGAGTTAGAAATGGCTCTGCGTTTGTTGAATTTAACAGTTGGATGCCAAGAAAGAAAATACATGTGTGTATATATGCATGTGCCTGTGCACTTGTATGTGAATGTATGTGAACATGTAATGAATTTCTCATAATCCATTGAGGGTGGAGGGTAATGTTCCCATTTTATGAGTGGTAGAGCTTGGATTTCAATCTAGTCTTATTTGAAAGCTCACTTTTTTTGATAAACATTTTCATTTTGGAGACTAGGCTACATTATCCTCTTTATGTAAGACATGCCAGGCCAAACCTGGTGTGTCTTACATCAGCAGTTTGGAAGGTAGCACCTGAGATGCAAGTAACATATAGAGCCCTTCTTCTGCCTTTCTGGAAATATTTTCATTTAAAAGAAAAGGTACTTTAAAACATATTTAATGATGATGTAAAACTGGTAACATTTTAGTTCATGTTGTAGAGTGGAGTAAAATTTTACTGGGTGTGGGGCAAGGTGCTCTTGGCAAGGGTGGGGAGGTGCTTACTGCCATTTGGTGTTTTTGCATCTCTGCCAAGTTTATTCAACCTGACAAGTGAATTAGTTTTCCCACTCTCATAAGGGTTCCTCTTCTGAGCTTTAACTTACTTTTATACATGACTGTGAAGGGACCTGCCCAAGGGCACAGCCATTTGTTAGACCTGATTCCCCTCCCCAGCTGCCACTGCCTCCCCTCCTGGAGTCTGTGCTCAAAGGTCACGTTTCCAGTGAGACCTGGACTGACCTCCTATTTAAACACACAGGGTCCCTGCACTCCCCATGCTGCTCACTCCATTTTGTCTCCCAAATCACTTATTACTTATGTATCATTTAATTAACTTACATATTATGTTTGTTATTTATTATGTGTCTTCTCCCCTCACTGGGGATATGGAAGTGAAGATAAATGAAGTTTCTGAGTCATGAAGCTTATGTTCTAGTTGAGAGAGACCAAGCAATAAAAATTAACTAATAATTGAATAAAATGTTAATGTAACATGATACTGACAGGGAATGAGCTTTAGACAGAGGTCAGGAAGGTCTTGTCTAAGCAGCGGACACTTGAGTTCAGCTCTTCCGACTTCCTTTCCTATGTTTTCTGTGTTCTTTTTAGCTACACCTGTGATCCATCTGTAGCATTCTGGAGGAATGAACCTGTTGTTGGAGAAACAAAGCTAACAGCAGCAGACAGTATTATTCTTAATCGTTTTCAAGATCAGTGACAGATAATCCCTTGCTATTCCTATGACTGCCATGCTGAAAAGTTTTATAAACAGTGACAGGACAGATAAAGTTGATGAGGTCTTTGTGTTGATCTTACAGTTAACTTATTTTTATAAACACTGCCACCAGTACCTCTTCTGCTATAAATTAAAATTCTCCTTTCTATGTTTTGATCTCTTCAGTGTTGGAG
Source organism: Lepilemur ruficaudatus (assembly GCA_963574885.1). NCBI lineage: Eukaryota > Metazoa > Chordata > Mammalia > Primates > Lepilemuridae > Lepilemur > Lepilemur ruficaudatus. The sequence continues at coordinate 41,926 of CAUYRT010105832.1, read as the reverse complement.
CCATAAAACTGTGTTCAAGTAAAGAGCTAGAGGCTATGGCTGTTACCTGTTGAATACTTAAACCTTTCTTATTTGTTCATATACGCAAAGATACACACAACTGGGAGACAGCATCTGTCGAAGGTATTCTTTGGAGTTGGTGTGTAAAGATGTCAGCATTATAGCAGTAAGAAAGTTTGCATTTAATTGGCTGTATTAAGTAAAGTGTGAGTTGTATGAATTTACATTCTCAAATTTATTCTTGTTAAAATTCATCTTGTAGTAAAATACTTTTTAGGGTTTTATAATGGACAAATTATTTTAAAAATTAATAGTTTACTCTTCTCTTTGGAGAGATGGCTACTTCCATTCTTTGGCTGTAGGCTTTGCATTCCTTTGGACCACACAAGCTTCTAAAACCTTGGCATTCAGGGCTTTGCACTATAAAATTTCACTGGAAACAAATAATAGAAAACAGGATTAAGAAAATCAGCTGTTTTCTTTCAAATTATTTTGAATCATTGTGTTTTAATGTTATTAAATTAGTAATGGTTTAGTGTTTTGAAAGCCTTTCATACTGGGATTTTTTTTTAATAGATGAATCCATTAAATACACTTAAAATTTTTATTAATTTTAGACTTTTAACATCTAATTTTTTTGATATAACTTCAGTTTTACAATTATACTGTATTCTAAAGACTTATAAGGCTTGTAGTTTTATGCATTTAGGAGTAAGCATTTAACTCTTAGATCTATAGGAAAATAAAATTACCATACTCTTATAAAGAATTACACTGTGCTGTGATGATCTGAGCAATAGATTTGAAAGTAATTAAAATTTGTCCCTTATTTTAAAAAAAAAAACCTCTGTCTAGATATCTGGGCCTTTATTCTTCAAATAAGTTTAGGTTAATCCCAAGATGAAAACATGAACCTTTAATGCCCTTTATATTAATATAAAGAAAATTCCTGAGACTATGGTTACTTCCCAAAGCTGAATGAAAGGTGATGTGGGGTGATTAACATTCTTTTTAATGTTTAGTTGATATCTGAACTAGGAAGTGAAGTGTATTCCTTGATGCTCAAATATTTTTCTTTCTACTTGGAAAAGGGAATAAGTAATATTATTAAAACTTAGATTATGAGATAAAATAGAAAAATGTCCCTGGATTGTTGATGCTTTTATATTGAATTTATTTTTGTTTGCATTTATTCAGCATGGGCAAACAACTACTTTCTCTACTGATTAACCTTTGTGTATTCTGGTTTCCCCTGTCTCACATGGAAGGGCTGCTTTAGGTGGTCTGTGAGCCAATGAATTCCTACCAGTCTTTGAAGTTATGAATTGGAGGTGGGGGTGAAAGAACAGTTGTTTTAAAGTGAGAAAATAGCCTATTCAAAAATAATGTTATAATCAATAAAAAATTCTGTGCTTTTTTTCCACCAGAGTGATTCTTTTATCTTGGAGATGGAAGAATTTTTCTTAAATTTGCTCATAAATTAATGAATTTTCAGGTCACACAGCAAGACACTAGAAAACTGATAGATTGCAGAAGTTAACATACAATATTTTGCTTATAGACTTCTGCTTGGAGATGCACATTAATTGTGGAATCATGCTGAACTGCCAAATCTATTATTCTTATCATATGTCAGAGATTTCTTCTTTTAACAGTTCAAAGCCCTAATAGTCTTTGAGGCTCTGGATGCTGTAGGTCTGAGAGTTGGGAGGTATCTTCAGGACCCTATAATTCCCACTTCTCCTTATTTTATAGAATCCCTGAGATAAGGCTATCTAACTTTGCTTGACTTTTGACAGGAGTGGAGAGTTCCTATTTTATCATACAGCACTCTTAGATGGTTCTTTCTGTAAGATCTTTCTTATGCCAAACTTCAATCTACCTCTCTATTGTCTATGTAATGTTTTTAGAATGGCACAGAACAAACCAAATCTTTCTTGTATGTGGAAGCTTTTTAATTTGATGGGAAGTCTCATATGGTCATTTTACTTTTACAAATGTACTTGTAAAAGATCATCCAAAGAAAAGAATGGGATAAGAATTTGAATAGTAACTTGTGTGAGCAGTGAGCAATCCATCCCAGAGTAAACATGAAGTGCTTACTCTGCTGTTACCTCTGTGGCCTCAGTTCCCATGTGCTTATGGCAGTAAGTCTGTGTTTAACATAAAAATTTTTCATAGAACATGGTATCCAACATAATCCAGATACTTCTTCTGGTGCTCAACTGAAGAGACAATGAATAATATGCTCCAATCCTAGATTAAAAACAAGCAGTGTTGGCCTTACTGAGAGGAGGTATGTTTGTTTTCAATATGGTGTCTCCCTAAGGGATTTTCAGGAATAATTTTAGCAGTAAGTGATTTTTGCCTTACCTGGTAACTTTAAGAGCTCAGTGCTCTGTAAACTGTAGTTCTGTGTTTGAAATAGTAAAATGTTTCTCTTTGTATTTTCCAATTTAAACAAACCAAAATTAGTTCCACTCACTCATCACAAGGCATGTTTCCATTTCTTTAACCTTTATGGTTACTGTCATATGGGTGTTCTTCAGTTGGTTAATGATCATCTCTTAAAATCCAACAAAGTACTCTAAATGTGGTCTGACCACTTTGGCACAGAATGTAATTATTGCTTGCTCTGTTCTGACACAGTACTTCTATTATCATACCCAAAGATGGCAATAATATTTTTAGCAGATTCATCACACAGTTGACTCATTAAAGCCTGTGGTCAACTAAGCCTCCCCTGTGGGTCTTAGAAGTTTTGAATAACTGGTGGTCAGTTAGCTACACATTCTATATTGGTAGGATAACTTGGCCTTCCCATCTTCTAAGGAAACTAGACTCTTATTCTGAATAGCTTCTTGGTGATCTTCAGTTGTTTATCTGTAGAGATGTCATGTGCAAAGGGAACCATTGGGTATTTCAATTTGAAAAAATATATTACATTTTTGGAAGCAAAAAAATTATTTTAATTTTTATGTAAACATCTTTGAAGTATAACACACATGAAAGTATGCAAATAAGTATAAGAGAGTACACGGATCAAGAAATAGTAATGTTTAGGTGCTGAAAATTTTCCAAAGTGATGGTACACATTTACACATCATCAGTGTATTACAATTCTGGCTGGGCATAGTGATAGTGGCTCACACTTGTAATCCCAGAACTTTGGGAGGCCGAGGCAGGAGGATCACTTGGGGCCAGGAGTTTGAGACCAGCCTCGGTAACATAGCAAGAACTCTGTATCTCCAAAAAAAAAAAAAAAAAAAAAAGTTATCCAGGCATGATGGTGGGCACCTGTAGTCCCAAATACTTGGGAGGCTGAGGTGGGAGGATCACTTGAGCCCAGTTCAAAGTTACAGTGAGCTGTGATCATACCACTGCTCTCCAGCCTGGGTGACAGAGCAAGACTTAATCTTAAACCCCTCAACACCCCCCCGAAAAAAACACAAAACAATAAAAACTGACCCTAACCTTGATCAATTTTGAGCAAGATAAACATCATCATAATATTGTTTTTTAATCTATGAGAGTCTTATTTTTCCAAATATTTTATAATTTTTAAAGCATAGAAGTTTTATATATTTTTGTTAGACTTATTCCTAAATATTTGATTTTTTTAAATGCTATTGTAAATGTTATTTTGAAAAATGTCATTTCTCTATCGGTTTTCTTTAGTTAATGGTTTGCCTTGTTTGCTAAGATACTTTTTATTGCTAATTGGTGGTGCATATTCTCAAATGCTTTTTCTGCATCCACTGTGATGATCATTTGATTTTTATCCTTTTTTGTATTAATTTGTGAATAACTTTAGTTGATTTTTGAATTTTAAACCATTCATCCATTCCTGAAATAAATCTTACTTGGCTTTGATGTATTATCCTTTATGTACATCGCTGAATTTGATTTACAGATGTTTAAGGTTTTTGCATATGTATCCATGAGAGAGACTGGTTTATAATTTTCTTATAATGTCCTTGTAAGGTATTGGTTTCAAGTTATGCTATTTTCATACAAAGAGCTAGAAGAATTTTTCTGTTTTTCTGGACTCCAGAAGTATTTGTATAAAAGATTGGTTATTACTTGTTCCTCAAATATTAGGAAGATTTTACCTGTGATGTCATCTGAGCCTGGACTTTTCTTTGTGAGGAGGTTTTTAAATAATAGTCAATTTCTTTAATTGTTTTATTAGTCCTAATTTCTATTTTTATTGTCTATTTTGGTAAGTCATATTTTTCAAGAATTTGTTTATAAAAATTGTTAAGTGTATAGACCTAAAGTTTTTATAATATTCTCTTTTTAATATAAGATCTATAGTGATATTGCTTGCCTTTTGCCTTCATGATACTTGAAATTTATGTTTTCTCTTTTTTTCTTAGTCAGTCCTGCTATTATCAGTTTTATCATGCTTTTCACAGAACCGACTTTAATTTTTATTTGTTTTATGTTTATTTTTTTATTTCATTGTTTTTTGCTCTTTATTTCCTTTTTGTCTTTGAATTTGATTAGCTGTTCTTTTTCTAGCTTTTTTATTTTTAACTTTTTTTTTCTTGTTAATATACACAGTAAAGGCCATTACTGACCTAATAAGCACAGTTTTAGCAGCATTCCACATGTTTTTGTTATTTTAATTATTAAGTTAAAAGTATCTTCTCATTGCTTTAATTATTCATCTAGGGATTATTCAGAACTGTATTTCCTAATTTTCAAACAGTTGGGCATTTTCTAGGTATCTTTCTGTGGTTGATTTACTGTGATCACAGAGCATATTTTGCTTGATTCCAGACCTTTGAAATTTGGTATATGTTCTATGCACACGTATAAGGAATGTGTGTTCTAATCTTTTTTGTTACATTCTATTTTGTTCAGATGATTTACAACTTTCTAATATTTTTGTTTCCTATCAAAAGTCTCCCTATTTGTGTGTGTGTGTGTTTTTACGATCTATACATTTTGATAGTGTATGCATTGAAGTTGTGTTATTGGGTATGTGCAGATGTGGAATCATTTTCTGTCTGTTGGATTGACCCTTCTATAATCATGAAATGTCCTATTTTATCTTTATTAAAACTTCTTTCTGTAATGTCTCCTTTATCTGATATTAGTATGACTATACCAACTTTCTTTTGATAGGATCATAGATTTTTTAGATTTGGAAGTAAATTTATGTATGGACTTATTCACCCTCATTTAATATGTAATTAGAAGTTTATAATTCTGTTGAACTTGCCAGCTCAAAACCCTTTGCTCCCATCTTAGATAACATAGTTGATTAATATGGCCCCAGCCCATGTTCCTATCCTAGGCTTTTCTCCTGAAGTTTGTACTTGGTCGATCTATGTTGGGAAGGTGAAGGCATGTTCTGAAGCTGGTTGGAGCTGGCTCATAATAAGCTCTGTATTCATTACTTCCTTTTCTGGCTTGATTCTGTCTCTTCAGGTGTTGGTGCTGCTCTGCTAGGCATTGCGTAGGCATCGTTTTCCAGAACTCTTGTTTTTCCCTGCACTGCTCCATGGCTGGCTGCTTAGAAACCTTTTTGCTGTCTGCTTCAGTCTCCAGACATGCTCTGTCACACTGTCATGCCCAGGTGTGTTATGAGGCATCTGATTTTCTTTTGGTCTTCGGTAGAGGGGAGAATGACCCCAGAGAATTATGATAAAAGTAGTTAGGTTTTATGTGAATGTACGTTTTCATAATTATCTATCCAATATCTGATGCCTCAAACTCCCTCTCTATTCTTAGTAAGATCTTTTCCCACTGTTTCCCAAACCCTCAATTCTTTGATTATGAGGAATTAGATTTTTAAAGGCTTCTTCAAATCTCTAGCTTGCGAAGCACTGGACAGACACACTTACATGAAAAATTGGGGGCCTTCCATCATCATTATCTTGTGTCCTCTACATTTTGACCTCTATGTGGTGCATTGTGCAGAAGGCCATGGAGTCCCCAGGCTCTCTAATGATGAAGCACCTGAGACCCAGAGTAACGGCAACTTGCCTGGGTCCATGTGCTTAAGTAACGATAGAAATAGGCCTGATCTCCTGCCTGATTCCTAGGTAACCACGCTTTGTACTAAGTTATTTAAGCAAAAAATACTTATGTTTAAAAAAAAAAAACCCACCTTGACTCTGGTGCTTATTTAGCTTCTGACATTGGGTAAGTCAGTTCACCTACCGATGCCTTGGTTTTCTCATCTGTAAAATGGATTAACTATTTCATGAGGCTGTTTGAGGATAAATGAGTTAATCAAATAAAACAAATAGTACCTATAGTACTATGGCCTATAGTAAGGACTAAATAACATATTTGCTATTTATGATGATAATGAAAATGGTGAAATCTCATGTTGTGGTTACATGCTACCAAATTTGTGACATTAAATTCTACAAAGAAAATTCTACTTTTCCATTACTTTCCACTTTATTGTGATTCTTATGTTCCAGTGGGTAAGATTATTTTAGTAAAAACATTAAGCCACCAAGAAACCAGTTGTGTTGCTGAGAGCACTGTGCTGTAGTTACCGCTGCTAATTGCATGCAGCCCTTCTCCAACCGTTGGCCTTTCTTTTGCAGCACTCTCCTCACTTTGGGACCTTGCCACCATTGTAGACTATCTTTTTCCTTTCTTGCACCGTACACATTTTGCTTAGAACCTGTGACGTTTTCCCTTTCTTTTGATTATTGGCATAATCCCAGTGCTTGGTAGTCATAGCATTATAGTATGTGCCTTGCCAGTCTACTGCTTTAGATACTGCAGATGGAAACTTATTGTTCTTCAACACTTTGGTTAATATAAATTTTCAAAGGCTTAGGGTCAAATGCCTTTGAAATTTCATGTCATCAAATTTCAAATTTCATGTCATCTACCTACAGTGAACGTTATTTGTTGCAATTTCAATGCCTGTTAGGAATAATTTTTACATTTGGTCATTAAAAATACACTGTAACTGTCTTCTTCCTGTAAAGCATATGTTTTTGTTTTAGTTTCCTTTTCCAATTCATCCTTGTAGACTAGTTTATTCTAGTTTTAGAAATGTCAGTAGCATTTAACTATGTATTTTAAAAAAAACAGGATATGATATTGTCAGAAGTGGAGAAAACATAGTGTTTTTCAGTACTTTAATGATCCTAGGAGTATAAGTAATAAGACTTATTGCATATCAAAATGAGCACACATACTAGAGATATTTTCAGCATAATTTAAAAGTTATGTGTATTACAGATATTTGTGCAATATAAAGGTAAATTAAATGTCATGATTATGAAAAAAATATAGTAAACTTTTCCAAGTGATAAATTGTGTGAACCAAGACACGTATGTGAACATCTTTTCATGTTTGACCAGTTTTATTTCTGATGGCAATAAAACCAAGTAAATGAAATGCAAAATGTTGACTGCAATGTAGAAGTTGAAATTTTTGCATACATAAAAGAGTCAGGGCAAATTTATGGTCTTATGATAGCTGTAAACTGCTAATATTGTGTGTATTAATACATTCTTAAAGTGATCTATAGCACCATGGCCAAAATACCATGGGGACAAAATAGTAGGTACTGTGTTTATTGATTTCTATTTTTTCCTCTTGGATGTACAAAATATTAACCCTGAGTCTGATTTCATATGGCCTGTTATTGTTCAAGTTTAGGTATGTACCCATCATTAGCCTGTTCTTTTTAAATGGCAATATCATTGGGGAATAGGGAGTTCAAATCGCAGAGCCTTTCTATGTTCTGACACCATGTCTTTCACTTAAATTTTTTTTTGTCAAGTATGATTCCAAAATGTATCAAATTACTTCTTTTCCTTAGCTCTATACTCTTTTGAATCAAATTTGCGAAAAATGTCTTAGTTTCAACTCCAGCGCCTTATTTTTGACAATGTCTTAGATCCTACCAGTGTGTACTTGGGAGGAATGTAAGTCACTTAACAACCTCATCTTGCTTCCACTTGTTACTTTCTTTGCCACTGATCAGATCCTGTCTTCTATTTTTTGAATTTTTCTATTTTAAATTAGGACTCTTCGGTTTTCTTCTCTCTCTCTTCCTACCTCTAGACAGGAAGAGAGGTGTACTTACACTGCAGTTGTTAGGGGTAATCGTTTATCTCAGTCTTAGATGATAAAATCTGCTTTTACAAACTAAGTACAAGAAAAAAGCTGACAACTTAATAGATGTCTGCTTTTAAGTGCAAATATAAAAAAACTCGTTAGAATACATTACCTTTTATAAACATGGTTAAAATCAACAGATTTTATCTTACAGAGCTATAACATATCAAAAACCAACTCAATGGAAGTTATAGAAATTAATTAAATTGAACTCCTTTCCCAAGCAGATTATTTTTACAAGGAAAACGTAATAGTCTAGATTTCAGTCAGAAGCCCCGGGTAGATTTGGAGAAATGTGTTGCTTGTGCCATGGCCATAACAAAAAGATTCTATTTCCAAAGATTGCTGAGGGAGCTCTGTATAGTCCAGTGGCCATTCCGTAGTGCTTTGTATACCTCCAGATCCCCTCCCTGTTTGAAGTCTAGCCTCTCATACTTAGCTGCATTGTAGGAGAGGCTAATACAATCACCTTGAGTTGGCAAAGATCTCTGGTTAAAGAATTTTAATGATGAATGTTCTTTGCTTTTCTTATCTGATTTATATTTACTTTCACTGCTTATGTCTTTGAGATCTCTATTTGGGCAACAGAGTCAGGCATTTAAAGTTTCCTAGTAAATCATTAGTGTTTCCACCTGTAAACTTAGTATTAGAAGCAAATGAAGACCCTTTTATTTTACTTGGAATTACATTTTAGATGCTCTATAGAAAATTAATTTTGAAATATATAGCCTATCACTTTACCAAGTTACATTACTGGAAAGCTATGCACTTGGGCCTCATTATAGTAGCCCTTCAAATAGATGCCTTAAAAGAATTATTATTTAATAATATGCCCTCACCTTTTATCAGGAGTCAAAGAGAAGACTATATGGCAACCATTTCTATTAGATTTTGCAAAATAGCAATTGAATTCTGTGGGTTATGTTAGTTCTTACCCTCATAAGATTCATGTGGTAGATGCTTAGAGTTTTATCTTGGAAGAATTTCCACCTTTTTTAATGAACTGGTATCTGTTCCTTTTTTGGATGCTGAGTGCTTCATAGGTCAAAAATTTCCCACTTTGAAATTTTTGGGGGGCTTTCTAAGAACCACAAAACCAAATTGGTGATAGCTTGGGTATTCTGGTAAAATCCTTACTAATGTTCTTCATTTATTGATTCATGTTCCTGTCCTATTGTTATAATTGTTTATTTCCATGTCTTTCCTAGAAATAGGAAATACATAAATAACTGAATGACCTAAGTCATTTAATTATAAATTCTAGTATCAGAATAAGCAGTTTTTAAAACTCAGCAGTTTTTTAAAAACAATAGTTGAAAATCTCTTAAATTGCTACCCCAATTCAGTGAACTCCCTATTCAGTGCAGATGACAGATGAGTGGCTGGCATGCTTCAGAAAATAGAAACCAAGGCTGGAGCTCTTACTGTGTATGTCATTGCAAATCTTAGAGTTGAGGATGCATAGAGATTTTAAAAAGGTAAAGAGATAGTAGTTACCCCATTCCATTCATACATTCCAAAGTGATAGCTATTGTAATCACAGATTTCTGGCTTTTGGGTTTTTTTCCTACAGCTTTGGAATCTCAGTTTGGACTTCTCTTCCCAGTTTCAGAAAATAGTCTCAAAAAAAACTTTCTATTCCAGAGTATTCTTGGCTTGGCTGTAGGTTGCAAAAAAAAAAAAAATTTCCATGAATATGTTTTTCAAGTTGCTGGGGCAATTTATTTTTGCATTGTAATGTATCTTCCAGGAAAATTGATGAAATATGTTTACTTTGATTCACTGATTTAAACAGGATAAAAATGCTAAATATTTATCCAAATAAATAGATAACATTTGTTTTTGGTGTTTAAAAATGTTACTAGAGCACATTGAATGAGTCAACTTTTTTCTCTTAAATTTTATTTTACTTTTTTTAATAGATTGAGTCATGAAACTTGTTGTTTGTTCCACCATAGGATCCTGGTTACTGGGTGAAGATTCATCACTTGGAATACACAGATGGAGGAATCTTGGATCCAGATGATGTCTTGGCAGATGTTGTTGAAGACAAAGATAAGGTAGATAACTCTAAAAATGTTCCCCTTTGTTTTCCTCTACTGAGCTGCGTGTTTTCGAGAGATTGAAATCCTTAACAAACTCATGTGTCAATTACTATTAAAAGATAGCATCTGTTCAGGTTTCACCTGGATAGCCCGTAAATCAAAGTTCTTTATCAGATGTTTGGAAAAACTTTGTCAAGGCTTGGGAATATGTTTGTGGTGGCCTAATTAGGAGATACTTCATTCCCAAGAGTCCCTGATAACGTCTTAATAAATTAGTGTCAGGCGCTGAGGCTGTTGGCGTTATCATTCCCTTGCTGGCTCCAGAGTTTATTCCTAGTCCTTGCTAAATATTCAACTTAAATGTCTGAGGTTTGAATGTGTTTCAAAGTAGAGAATACAATGGGGAGGAAAGTTACATGAGGAACTATGGTGAAGATTTTTCTTAAAGTAGCTGGCAAACAACTATGTTGAGTGATAGTCTTGTGTTCATTGCTAAAGTAAAAAGCACTAAACTGCCTATTCCAAACAGTTTGAACATGTTCTGCCACCTACCTGGGAATAATCCTATTGCAAATGTCTTGTTTTAATGGGATTTTTCTTCTGATACTAAACTGAGAAAGGTGTAAAAGTAAACTATTCCATTGTAATACACTGGATTATTGCTGTTAAGACACTTTGGTTAATACTACTTCTGTGTTGTGCTCCTCTTATAAATGGCTAATGAGTTCTCCAAAATTGAACTGCAACTCTCTGGGAGAGATCCTTCCTTCTCAAGTTTCTTCTACTGTGCATGCTTATATCCTTAGCATTGTTTGTGCTCGGCTAATTTATATTTGTAAACATGTTTCTCTGTATTATTTTTCTACAATCTCAGGGGTGTGTGTGTGTGTACATTTGTGTGTTTTAACTAACTGGCCTGGAATATAAATAAGTGATTTATTGAACTCAGGTAAAATTTGCATTTTTCTTTTTCCATGAGATCTTTTCAGACTGTTCAAATTTGCATTATTTTTTGCTGACATTCTATAGATTTGTTTTTCATATTTTCTTCTGGAACTCAAACCTATTGTGTTTTGCCATGTAATTAGCCATTTCATAAGGACTTACCTCCCTGAATAGATTGTAAGCTCCTGGAGGACATGGACTAGAGGACTTTTGTTTTTTGTATGTTCCTTGTGTTAACAGTATCTGGTAGAGTATCTTATATAAACTTGATTCTCAAAAATCATTTACTGAATTAGTGAAAAAGAAAGCATTATTTTATACAGTTGGCTCTTCTTGTATATATTTGATGCACACTTCCTATTTGTTTAGTTGATCTCATGGTAAACAATATTGACCTTCAGAACCCTGAAGGATGGCTTTCACCTGTTTTTCCCTGTTTCACTTTCTTCTACTTCCCTAGGACTATATTCTTCCTTTGAAATATTCTAGATATTAGAATTGTTCATTAATGAGGAAGGCAGTTCCTGTCTCAAATTTCATGGATGTCTAGTGTATTAAAATGAAAAGCTGAAAAATGCCAAGAAGGACCAGAAGAAAATGTCTCACCCTAGCCTCATCTAAGACTTCATTACAGGAAGGATGATTCCATGAATAGTGCCCAGGGAAATAATTTATCCTGCAGAGCTCTTCCTTTTAGAGCATTCTTTTTAACTATCTCAGCAATGCACTTTATAACCATAATCCATTTACTAGACACAGAAACAGCTGTATTATATGTAATCTCAGTTTTAATGGGACTCTGTCATCATTACTAAATAAGGTAAAAAAGTGAGATAATCAGTTAAAATTCTAGCAGAGAATTAGTACTGTTTGGGCCAACTTTAACTATTCTCTTAATGCACTTTAATGCTTCTACGTGAAGCCTAATTGGCATTGTTCTGCAGGGTCGATGTGAATTTACGCTTTTGATGTTGCCAGGAAAAAATCATACTGCCATTTCCTCTTTTCAAAAATAAGTGAAAAAGAGTATTACTTATTTTTCTGACATTCCCTCTGCAATCTAAGATCTCCTTATAGTTCATATGTCTGGTGTGGAAAGAAGGCTCTGCCAGACTTCATTTTACCTTTTTGTCAATTTAGATTAAGAAATAATTATAAATGATGCTTTTTGGATGTTTAATGAAATACCAAACTCAAGATCCTTTGAGGCAGTATTGAGCTCAGAGAAAATAACAGTTCACCTATTTGCAAATTGGCTACCTAATAATCTTTTGCATGTAGAGTATGGATAGAAAGCGAGGCATGGATGGATGCTCATAATCATTGTGCTAAAGCCCAAACAACTCCTCGGAAAGACTCTCACTACAGGTGAGAAATGGCACTAAGGAACTGATAGCTTATCTGTGAGGAATGAGGCAAGAAAAACAGAAACTTAGAGAGCAGCGTAAGCTGAGTCCCATTTAGTAGGTGGAAAAGCCATCCAGCACACTTCAGTAAAGGCTAAAACTAGCAGTTAAATGATACTCCACTTATGACTAGAAAAGAGTCTAATATTAATAGAACTTAGTTTTCTAAAGAAAATGGCTTTGAAAACTTATGGTATCCAAAGTGATTTGTCCTTGGTCTTGTCTCAATTCTTTTTTTTTTTTTTTTTGAGATAGTGTCTCCCTCTGTTGCCAGGGCTAGAGTGCAGTGGTGTCATCATAGATCACTGCAGCCTCAAACTCCTGGACTCAAGTCATCCTCCTGCCTCACCTTCCCCAAGTAGCTGGGACTGTAGGAGTGCATCACCATGCCCAGTTAATTTGTCTATTTTTTATAGAGATGGGGGTCTTGCTATGTTGCTCAGTCTGGTCTTGAACTCCTGGGTTCACCTCAGCCTTTGAAAGTACTAGGATTAAAGGCATGAGCCACCATGCCTGGCCATTTGTACCTCTATTATTCATTTGGCCAACATAGTGCTTGGCGCATAAATGGTGTCTCTTTGGGAGTTTTTATTTTGTTTTTTTAACTTTCCCATTAGAGCCAGAGGGAATAAGTTTTTACTATGTTATGTTCTTTCTGTCCTGTAGTATATCAAAATATTGGAACACCTTTGGAATTTTGCATTTTATGATAACTAGTATTTGTAGAAAATGTGCTTAAGCTTAGCAATTATCCAGTTATGATAATTAGTCTAAAGATTCTTCAGTTTTATGTATCAGTCTCACAATTCAAGTTCTTTGGAATAAATATCTAAGAATTACAGTTTTAGGCTAATGTCTCTGCTCAGGTTGCCAAAAGCCACTGACTCAGTTCACCCAACAACAAGTTCACATTTCATCGAGCACTAACAGTGGTCCAGAATGTCTTTGGCATTTACGTATATTTTATTTTAAGCAATCTTTCAGACAGGAGCCATTGTTATATCTATTTTTCATTTCAGGAACAGCCACAGAAATTGGAGGTAACTTGCATAAGATCATACAGGTAGTAAATGGCAGAATCAGACTCTGGAACTTAGAATTTAAATTTTCTTACTCTATTTTTTCTTCTACAATGTGCCAAGCAGTGTGTTGGGTGTTTGTATCCATAATTTCTATTCATGATCAGTCATAAATAAGCGTGAATTTTGTTTTTGCACAGCTGCCACCATTGCTAAGACAAGCTAGGTAATAGACCCAATCGTGGAGTATGACACAATTAATTCAGAATTAGTATGTCATACATCCTTAGTGCACTTCAATTCTCTTTGCCTACAGCCTGCATCTAATTTGTTGTAAAGACTTGTTCATTTGACTTCTTTTGCTTTCTCTTGCATCTGCTTTTCCTGGGATGCAGATTACTCAATTCAGATATAGTTTAATTTGCACTGGACTCTGTATACTGGAATTTATGCAGTTTCAAAAAAAATAAATTCTGTATTCCAATAACTACTTTTCAGGTGGATTGGAGCATGTGCACAAACTATAGACTGTGCTGTCTTCAGAATAATGACCTCCCAAAAATGTCTTTTCCTGAGTCTCTGGAACTTGTGAATGTATGTGTTATGGGGCAAAAGAATCTTTGTAGATGTGGTTAAGGATCTTAACATGGAGAGAATATGCTGGATTATCTGGATGGGCCCAGTGTAATCACAAGAGTCCTCATAAATGAAAGAGGAAGGCAGGCGAGTCAATATTGCAGGGATACGGCATGAGAAGGACTCAAGTGGCCAATGTTGGCTTTGAAGATGGAGGAAGGTGCCACTAGCCAAAGAATGCAGGTGCCCTCTAGAAGCTGGAAAAGACAAAGGAAGGGATTCTCCCCTAGAGCCGCCAGAAAGAACACAGCCCTGCTGACACCTTGATTTTAGCCCAGTGAGAACCATTTCAGATTTCTTAGCTCCAGAACTGTAAGATAATAAATTTGTGATGTGTTAAGCCACTACATGTGTGGTAAGTTCATACAGCAACAATAGGACACTAATACACTGCCTCTTATCTATTTTAAACTTTTAAGGTGTTGTTAGTCTTCTCAACTTAGTCTTCCTACTAACTGGGCTTTTAGGATCCTTCAGGACAAGAGAAATGCTTTGTACTTCAGATCAGTTGGTTGCTTTTTGTATTCCCTCCAAAGTCTGTCACAAACTGATTCTCAGTTTATTGGGTGAACCTTCATTCTTTGGGACTTGATCGTTAAACATCTCAGTAGTTATGCTATTGTCGTGTATTGCGTAGCAATCATTGAAAGACACAGCCAGACATCTTTGTAATAGTCATTTATCAGAGTTTTTCCTTGCAGAATGTAAGGGCCCTCAGTCTGAAGACTGATTTTCAGTAAACCACTGCAAAGCTTAATGTTAACCCACAGATTTTTTTTTTTTAATTGAATAGGAGAACCTCTCAGTATTAAGCTTTTTAAGTCATTATTTTCCTTGTTAGTTGTCATTTTCATTTTTTGGCTTGGTTGAAGAAAATTGCAATGTCATACTGAAATATGACAATATATAAATTCTATTACATAAATTGGGTACTGCCATGGTATTATTGAATATATAAAAAAGTAAAACTGTGTTATGTAGTAAAGTAACATGGGAAGATGTCTCTGTCTTTGAGCTTTACCTGTCATAGGGACTCAGTTTGGAGAGATGCCAGTGGTTCTTGTGGGCCCCAATGAAGGGCCAGTTGACCCCTGGATCACATGTGATATCTGGTACTGAAGTATGACAATTTTAGTTCTGCTTTATCTCCTATTAGTTATGTGTCCTTTGGCAAGTATCTTCATCTCTATTAGCCTCGATTTCCCTGTTTGTAAAGTGGATATAATGTTTTCATCTTATAGGGTTAGTGTGGGAAAACTATACAGGTAAATGATACTAAGTTTTTAGTATGGTATTACTAAGAACTCAAATGCTAGCTGTTATATTAATATTATGGTAGTGTTATTACTATATTTTTTTGCTTGTGTGTTTTGATTCAACCATTAGATGTGTTTAATTTAAGTGTTAAAACATCAAAAAGAAAACTATTTTACTATACACTTTAACTGTTTTTAACAAACCTTATTAAATTTGTTTAAAAGTTATTGTTAAAGTAGTTTTATAAGAAGATACTTGATTATGACAAAACACGGATTAATGTATTATTTGAAAAATGGAACTGCCAGTATGATAAAATTTAAAATGAAAGTCCTTTTATTAGAACATATTGTTTGGTAATATAAGTAGCATTCAGGGATCTAATATGGTTTTGCAGTGGAGACTAGTTTGTACAATGAATGAACTAGTGACCTAAAACCAGATACTCTATGCTTAAGCCCAAATTGCTTTCTGAACACACTCTGTTGCCCTCTAGTGGAGTCCAGAGTTACCTAGGAGCCAGCTCACAGAAGCTACTTCCTGAACGTGAAGTATTTGGTTCTATTTCATTCCAAAATAATTTTTACTATATTTTTAGTATAACTCTCAGACTCAAACATGGATAGTAAAGCCTGAGTTTACATATATTTACCTGTGCGTTTGTGAGTCTTCTCTAAGAAAGGCTAAAGGGAATTCTCTGCATTTGTAAAACTCATTATTTATTTGTTTATTTTTTAAAATTTAGACATCTTCCCATCTTCTTATTCACTAGTTGAAAGGTTAATGGCTAGTTGTGATGAAGTGTGTAACTTTTTCAGCCTGTAGTTGAACAATTTATGAGGTATATTGTGTTTTGCTGGGGAAGGCGAATGCTAAATTGAGACTACGTTAAAAAAAAAAGTCATGATTTATTTCATTTCTGAGCCCTCACTTTGTCATTAAGACTTCAATCACAAGGTGAAGTGCCTATTTTAAAGCCACACTTTTATTTTTAAACAAATCAGGATATAGTATTTTTGGGTTTTTTTTTTTCCTAAAAGTTTTACTTGAGTTCACAGATGTTGATATTATAAAAGCACATAGAGGAAGTTTGGAGAATGTTTCAGAAATAAATGCAGAGGCCCCCAAAAGACAAAAGGATTACCCTGGCTAAGAAATTTCATCTCAAACTTTTCAGGATCACTCTCTGCTTATAGAATTATGAAATTACAGAATCACAGTATTATAGAATCATAGACCCAAAAGAGACCTCCGCAGTCATGTAGCTTTACCTCATCATCTTGGAAAAGAGGAAGTGTCTGGCCCAGGAAGAGATGCTAGGACTCCACATCTGTGGTGATTTCTTTCCTGAATCTGTGCCTGCCTTCTCCCTAGGATCCTGATATCATCTCATGCAAATCCAAACTACTTATTTTCAAGTTGACTCCTTCCATTTGTCTTCCCTATTTTTGTTGGTAGGGGTACCTTCTCCTAGTCTTCCAGGCTTAAACGTGCAGTTAGTTTTAAAAATTTAGTTATTTAATAAAGCCAATTTATTGTTTCCTTTATCTTGTCCCATATGTCATTTCCACAGTTAACAAATTTAAATGCATAGTATTTCAGGCCAAGGTTAGTATAATTGATAAGAAATTGATCCTTTTGCCTTTAATCTTTTCCTTACCCCTCAACTGTTCTATTCCATGAGTGCAGGCAGAGTGGTTAAGAGCTCCTATTCCGGAAGGCAAAGCCAATTCATTTTTTGGCTGTGTTATCTGTGTGGCTGTGATCAAGTTATTTAACCTCCTTGTACCTTAGGTTCCTTATGAGTAAGTGGAGCTAAAAATAGTATTGATTTTATAAATTAATACATGTAAAGTGTTTAGGAGATTACCTGGCCTATCGTAAGTCATGGACAAGTGATACGTGCTATGATAATTAACATGCTACTATTGATAATGTAGATTACATTATTGCAAAAGTATTGCTTACATTGTGTTATTCCTTCTAGTGTATACTGAATCAACTCCAAACCTCATAGCTAGGCACTATATTCGGAGGCCTCAGAAGGCCCCAAAACTATCTTTCTCAAACTCAACCTTCTTAAATCTCAGTACTAGCAAAACTACTGTACTATTTTCTTACGTATAAAGTACTTTCTTGCTCCATAGCTTTTTTCCTTAATGTTCCACTTGTCTGGTGTGTTCTTGCCCCTATTCCCTGCTTATCTAGGATTTGGCTTGTATGTTATATTATTGAGGGTCTTTGTTTTGTTCACTGCTCTATCCCCAGTGCCTGCAGCAGTGCCTGGCACTTCCTAGCTGCTCAAATAATTGCAGCGAATGAAGGAATGTTTGCTTTGAGGTCTTGTGTAAGCCCTTGAACCACTCTGAACTCCAGTTTTTCCACTGGTGAAATGAGAAATGATACCTTTCTCACAGTGTCATTGGGAAGGTTGAGAAGGTGTGTGTGAAAATGCAATAGAAATGATAAAGCACAATACACATGTAAAGAATGTATTTATTCTTGCTGCTTAATTCTTATTGATCTTTTAAGATCCAGGTGAAATTGTATTTTTTTTTCCTAGTCAATATTTGCAGATCATCCCAATCTCAAGAGAATTCTCTGTGATCTGAACTTTTATAGAAATGAAGTGGTCTTTTTCCTTTTTCAAATGTTATTGGCTAGTAACATTTATCACTTACTATCTTGAAATTCTTCTTAACAATTTTTTTTTGTGGTTTAGCTTTCTTTTTTTATCCAGGGAGATATACAGAAAGGTTTAACTTCTTAGTCTTAGTTATATCTCCCCCAGTGTCTCATATGCTCTTTTAGGACTGGGATGGACTTCTTACCTGTAGTTTGATTTTCATGAGTGATAGAGTGGGAACTAGAACTTAAGATTTTGAATTATCTACCTTTCTCTTCCACCAAACTACGTTGTCTCTTCTAAATAATTTATTAGGAGGCATTTTGTAGGCATGCTTCAACCCCAGAGGAGCACTTTGGAATTAATACCTTTGTGACCTTACTATGGCAAAGACAAATGGTGTTGGGAGAGGGCAGCTTAAACTACAGTGATCTTGATGATGGCACGTCATGTGTGTTCTCCCTGGTGCCTTTGGCAGTTTAGTTGGTTGGTAACGGTAGTGTGTGTGGGTATGTGTGAATGAGAGAGAGTCCATGCACAGATGTTTGTGTGGGGGAAGTGTGCATACTGACCCAGAGTGTGCTTGTTTATTGTGCACATCGGTGATGCACAGGTTTCATCAGTGGGAGCAAAGAAAAGACATTATCAAGCTTTATGATGTTATTAATTTAGCTAAACATTTGAGTACAGTGAAGAGCAAACCATAAGAAAATGTTTGAGATGTATATAAATTTTCAAGTTTGGCTAGAGGGAAAAAGCCAATAAAATTTGAGGTTGCAGTAATGCTTGACTTAGAGCTAAAAATGTAATTCAAAAAAAGAATCAATGAACATTTTCATTTTTACAGCATACCTTTTGCCATGTGTTATATTACTGGACTCAGTTCTACCAATTTTCTTTCTCACATCAGCTTCTTTTGAAACCATTTATATAGGCATATCTATGCCCTAGAGTTATGGGACCATAATTTTTTTTACATACATCTGTTTTTTACTTATGTAACTTACAAATTACAATCTCATTATAATACCTGAAGTCACACCAAATGGAAAGCTACTTAGGCTATAAAACATCCTCTTTTAAAAATGCAAATGATTGTGAGTGCTAATTAGTCATCCCAGGCAGTCACTAATACCTGTGTGTGTTGACTGAATCAGATTGCATTCCACCAATATCTAGCAAGGAGGGTATGAAGTACCAGGACAGTTGCCTGAACTTCCCAAGATTCTGGAGCCTTGCTAACATCTGTGTATGCATGTGTGGTACCTACTTCTTAATGATTAGCAGCAGGTTTTATAAAATGGGAGGGGTGCCTCTTTGAAGAGGTAGGGAGAAGAAGGGAGGGTGCCTCTGTCTTAGGTTAGGAGAGATCTCAAGAAACACGGTAGGATGTTTTGAAAAAGAAAAGCAACTGACTACATGAGATCTCATGATTTAAAGGGAAGGAAAAAACAAAAACAGCAAAGGCCAATAACAAGGGTATTGCTCAGTACTGACAAATGATTCTCCAATCTTAAACAAGCAGCTATTTAGTTACTTGATATATTTACCAAGAGGCGTTAGCTATTCAACAATTTAATGGGAGTAACCATATACTAGACTCTTAATATTTTACTATGCTGGCTCTTTTATTTCTAGGAGCTCAGGCTCACTATATATTATTAATTAGCCACATTTTTTTATGAATCAAACAGACTTTTGGGGCAGCTCTTGGAATCTAACTAATGTTTATCACGCTTCCATGTCTCGAACTCCTGAACTCAAGCCATCCTTCTACCTTGGCCTCTCAGAGTGCTGGGATTACAGGTGTGAGCCACCATCCCTGGCTACTGTTGTAACTTTTTAAGTGCTCTTTTTAGTGTTGTGAATCATTTTTGAAGGATGAAGTGACACTTTCTTAACCATAAAGAAGAAAGCCTCCTTGTGCAGACTTTAATAAGAGGAGTAAAATAGCATAGAATAATCTTTGTTAATCTCAACTATGAAGATGTTACAATTGAAACACACATATTTACATATTACTTAACTATAAACAGACCAGAAAGACTGCAAGACAAATATGATTTGAGATTATTCTAATAGCCCAATGATCTTAAATATGCATATATATGTTGAAGAATCTCACAGTTCTTAATTGATAACAAGGCTAGAACTTGATTTTCTTGACTGCTAGCTTATTGTGGCCACTGTATACCGGTTTGAAATGAATTGAGTATGATGGTATAATGAGGCGTTCTAAATAGCTCACTTTTTAAATGGAAATTTTGCACAGTTCTTTGTTGACTTTCAAATGGAAGTACCTAATGTTAAGACTGAAGAACCTGAGATGACAATTGAAAAGAAAGGGTTCAGGGAGAACCTACTAACTGCCCTCAAATATTTGAGTGATTATACAAAAGAAGGGATAAATTCATTCATTGTTGCTCTAAGAAGTTAGGCCAATGAAGTTTTAGGAAGTATATTTCAGCTTAATACAAAAAATAGCTTCTCAGTGAACACACATGCTGCTTTGTGATACATGAGCTCTTAGTGGTCGAGAGTACACAGGTAGCAAGTGTTGAGCAAACATTTGCCAGGAATTCCTCTTAAATTCTGGGTTTGATTAGAGACCTCTAAAGGCCAACTGTCAGCCTATGAGACATACAAAGTCTGTCCAGAAAGTATCCAGGCCGTTGTTACTATAACAAGAATGATTTGCGTGATGTCAACGTGACCTGGCAGCCAAGGAGAGTGGACTGGAATGTGCATGTGTGAACAATGACAACCTCACTGTACTAGTCAGTGGGGTGCTAGACCACGTTGAGTGAGCATGCATAATGTGTGACCGTCACATTTAAATGACTGAGCAACTAGAGCAACAAATCTGTGTCAAATTTTGTGTTAAGCTTGAACAATCCTCCGTGGAAACTATTTGGATGATTCAGAAGGCTTTCAGGAGTGATGCAATGAGTGTGGTACAGATAAAAGTGTGGCACAAACACTTCAAAGGTGATCAAGAATCTGTTGAAAGTGGTCCATGTTCTGGAAGGCCTGCACCAAGCAGAACACCTGAGAATGCTGAGTGTGTATGGTTTAGGTTAAGAGATGCTGGGAGAACTGTACTGTGAGATCCCAAGGTGCCTACTTTGAAGGGGACTGAGATGTCATTGTCCTATGTACAATGTTTCCTGTATCTTCTTCAATGAATGTCTCTACTTTTCATACTATGTGGCTGGATACTTTCCAGACAGACCTCGTACATCTCAATCTAGAAATGCAGTGTTGGCTTATACAGTCGCTTGCTGAACAGTGTTGTTTGCTTACCCAGTATCCATTCTCCTCTTTCCCCTTTGTATTTTGTTCAGATATCTCTGCCTTCAACATGCAGCCCATATGGTTAAGTCTATGTGACTACTCACATCCAAGGGCGAGTTGGGTGGTCCTTTATCAGTGACTTAGTTCCTTGTGACAGTGATTACTTTGGGAATGGTCACATTGTTCAGTTTGTGCCAAAGATGCTCAAGGAGAGGTTTTCTGAGGCCTTCTGGGAAAGATATTTTTTTCATCTCGCAGGAGACATTTCCTTTGAAAAAAAAAATTTTTTTTTTGAGGTTAGCACCACTGCAGCCATCTAGTTTCCAGCATGAGAAGAGAGCCAGACTCAGGGAATCTCAGGAACATGGTGTCAGAGCCAGTGGATTTAGTCAACTCTTAAGTCCATCCTAACTTGGGAGCTCCAATTATATGAGCCATGTGTTTCTTTACATTTGAGCCTGTTTCTATTTTTTTTTTTATTTTAGAATATCACGAGGGTGCAAATACTGTGGTCACATAAATTACCTTTGCACTGCCTGAGTCAAAACTACAAGCATACCTATCCACCAGACAGCATGCACTGTACCGATTAGCTGTGAATTTACCCATCTCTTCCTCCTTTGCCCCCAACCTGATCCCCGATGAATGTTACTTTCATATGTTCACATAAATGTTGATTAATTAGTACCAAATGTTGATTAATTAGTACCAAATTAATGATGAGTACATGTGGAATTTGTTTTTCCATTCTTGTGATACTTCACTTAGAAGAATGGGCTCCAGCTCCATCCTGGATAATATAAGAGGTAATAGTTCACCATTTTTTATGGCTGAGTAGTACTCCATGGTATACGTATACCACATTTTATTAATCCACTAATATATTGATAGCAATATGAGTATAGTTTTATATCTGGGTTCTCAGTTCTGTTCCATTGGTCTATGTCTCTGTTCTTCTGTCAATACCATGCTGTTTTGGCTACTATAGCCTTATAATATAGCTTGAGGTCTGGTAAATTGATGCCTCCCAATTTGTTCTTTTTGCTTAAGGTTGCTTTAGCTACACAGGGTCTACTATGGTTCCATACAAAACATAGAATTATTTTTTCTAGATCTGGAAAAAATGATCTTGGTATTTTAATAGGGATTGCAGTGAATCTGGTAGATCACTTTGGGTAGTATAGACATTTGTTGATTCTGCCGAGCCATGAGAATGATATAGTTTTCCTCCTATTTATGTCCTCTGCTATTTCCTTCCTCTAGATCATTCTAAATTCTGTGCTTTTTGCCACTTTAGATTGCTGCCTGTCCATGTGTTCATGTGCGTGTGTGTGTGCACATGTGTGTGTGCAGTGAAGTGTCTCAGTTTTCAATGATTGGTACCTAACCACAGGGCAAACCACTTAATTCTTTGTTGTCAGGTCACAATAATTATTTGAGTTACATTTGGTGACAGTTTACAGCTTTTTTCTTTTTTGCCTCTGACATTGTAATGTCTATTGCATGTCATATTACTGATTCTGGAATAGTCACTGAAAAAGAAACTCTGCGAAATGGGAAAAGGGGATGATAAAAGAAAAGATAAGGTGGACTGAAAAGCTGCAGGTCCATTGCCCTAAAATTTTGGAGAACTTTCTTAGGCTAGAAGTCCATGTCCCATGTCCAACTTTTTACAACATGTGCATGGGTTTCAGAAGGACACGAGTGAGTTTAACAATAAACATTCGTGCTTCTACTCCTCTTTCTGCTCAGTGCTGGGCTCTCAATTCTTTGTGTGGAAATGATCAGGGGAACAAGAGGTAGGACAAAGAGGCAGCAAAGAGTTTGTTGGCAGAAGCAGCAGCTCGAAGAACTAAAACAAACTCGCACACCAGGGTTATGTTGTTCCTGGACCTCGGAGAAAGTAGCTGAAATGGAAAGATCCATGTTTTACCGAGGGGAGCCCCTGCCTGCTCTCTTCTCTCTGAGTGTGTCCTTTCCCGACAGTCTGCAACCTTTGGAGACAGTAGAACATACTCTAATTTTTCAAATGACAATTCCTCTTCCCTTTCTTTGTCACACATTTGTAGAAAATGCAAGATCTGCAGATATACCATACCCGTAACCTTTTCTGCAATCCAGGAGTTGACACAGGGAGAATACAGCAACAATTTCTATTTATGTAATACGTTTGCGCCTGAGAACCATTTGTGCTTTGGAAACAACTCAGCAATGTGTCAGTGTCTGCCTGCTATTCTTATCTTGCAGCAAGAGCTGAAGTGCTCGCTGTCTTGGGAATTCCTGCCTCTAAAGAGGATGGGAAGTCGTTGCTAAGCCCAAGCTACCTAGGAGGGTTGCCTGAGGTCCCAGTGGCCCAAGTGAACAAGGAGATATTGCCTCCCAACTTGTAACAGTGAGGAGGATATGAGTCTAAGAACATCCTTCAGCCATAGTCCTCTTCTCAGGGAAGCATCAAAAGACACTTCCTGCTTCACAGGCTGCTTTGCTTTCTGTCACGTTCCCCCGATTCCCCGGCCACAATAGACTGAACAAGAAATTGGATGCACCAATGACTAATCTAACAAGGACAATCACGCATACACTAGAAAAAAGAGAATGGCATGACCTCTGAGACTCCTTACTGAATATCAATTGTGATCTTCTCTGGTGGAGTTTTAACACAACCCACAAACACACAGAGGGCAGTGAAACAGAGAGACTAGAAGAGTGTCAAGTAGACACAGAAACTGAGTCAATGCCTTGCAGAGCTCCTCAGGTTGGGAAAAAGGCAACCTCTGACCAGGTAGTCCACTCACAAGAGCTGCCCCAGCATCTGAGCAGCACTGCTCTGGATTTTTATTATTATTTTTTAAGGGCTGTGTTGAGGTATAATTCATGTGTGTGCAATACTACACACATTTAATATGTAAAATATGATAGCTCTGACGTATGTATACACCTATGAAATCATCATCCCAGTCAAGATAATAAACACGTCTGCTACTCCCAGAAGTTTCTCTTGCCCCTTTGGATTCTCCCCTCCTACCCTATCCTGTCCTCTTCCACTTTCCCTCAGCAATTGCTGATGTGATCTGTGTCATTAAGAAGTAGTTTGCATTTTCCAGAATTTTATATTAGTGGAACCATACAGTACATATTTCTTTTTGTTTGTTTTCTTTCATGCAGCACAATTATGTCGAGATTCATTCATGTTGTTGTGTGCATTAATAGTCATTCCCTTTTATTTTCGAGTAGTATACTATTGTGTGGCTATATCAGAGTTTTAAAAAATCCATTCACTTATTGATGTGCCTTTGGGATGTTTTGAATTCTTTGCTATTACAAATAAAACTGCTGTGAACATTTGTATACAAATCTTTATATGGATATACACAATCTTTCATATGCTTATTTGCCATCCAAGAATCTTAATATTCCATGGGTAAAATAAGAAATAAAAAGGAAAATTAACTGAATAAAAAGGAAGTTGTAACATATTTTGTGGGATGCTGCTATACAACATTACTTAGAGGGACATTTATAAAAGTAAATGTCTATAATAGAAAATATGAAAGATCTCAAGTTAACGACTTCAGCTTACACCTTAAGAAATGGCAAAGAAAAGAACAAATGAAATCCAAGTTATGGAGAAGAAAGGAAATAATAAAGATCAGAGCAGAAAGAAATGAAATTGACAACAGGAAAACAATAGAGAAAATCAATGAAACCAAAATCTAGTTCCTTGAAAAGATCAGTATAATTCATTAAGCTCAAAGCAGACTGATCACAACTGGAAGACAGAAGACACAAATCACCCACATCAGGAATGAGAGAGCTGACATCACTAAAGACTCTGCAGTGGTTAAAAAGATAGGGAAGCAATGTCATAAACAACTTGATGTCAATACATTTGACAACTTAGATTAAAAGGATCAATTTCATGAAAGACACAAGCTGTCAAATTTTGTTTAAGAGAAAATAGCCTAAACAGCTTATATGCATTTAAGAAATGAAATCTGTAGTTAAAAACCTCCATACACAGACACATACTCTCTCTCTCTCTCTCTCTCTCTCTCTCTCACACACACACACACACACACACACACACACACACACAATCCAGCCCCAGATGGCTTCACTAGTGAATTATACCAAACATTAAGGCAGAAAAGACAAGAAATTCTATATAAAATCTTAAAGAATATTGAAAAGAAGGGAATTGTTCCTTATTCATTCCATGATGCTAGCCTTACTCTCATGCTAAAACAAAACATAAGCATTACAAAAAAAGAAAAATAGTTGAAATATTTCTTAGCAAAAGTTTATAAAATCTAATCCAACTGTGTTTGTTTGTGTGTGTGTGTGTGTGTGTATCTCATGACCAACTGGGATTTATCACAGGAATGCAAGCTTAATGAAACCTTTGAAAATTAGTCAATGTATTTCAACATGACACACTGAAAAGACAAAAACAAAACATATGACCATCTCAATAGATGCAGAAAAAGTATTTGACAAAATCCAATATCCATTTCTCATAAAAACTCTTAGCAAACTATGACTAGAGGACAACTTTCTCAATTTGATTAAAGGAATTGACAGCTAAAAGCAAACTTAATGGTAAAATACTTAACATGTTTCTTCTAAAATCAGAACAAAGCAAGGATGTCTGCTTTCACAACTTCTGTTCAACATTGTCCTGGAGGTTCTAGCCATATCATATAGCAAAGGAAAGATATAGATTGAAAAGGAAGAAAACAGACAACATGTTATGAATATAGATGATCCTAGAAAATCTACATAAAACCACTAGAACAAATAAGTGAGCTCAGCAAGGTTGTAGGATTCAAGGTTAATAGACAAAAAAATTGTATTTCTACATACCAGCAATAAACTTCTGTAAAATGCATGTTTTAAAACAGTATTATTTAGAATAGCATCTAAAAACCACAAAACATTTAGGATCACATTTAACAAAGAATACATAAAACCTGTATACTGAAAACTACAAGACATTGCTGAAGAAATTAATGAGTATCTAAATGTCAAGATATGCCGTGATCATGGATTGAAGGACTGAATATTGCTGAAATGATAATTCTCCAAATTAATCCATACATTCGACATGATGCCAGCATAAACCCTGTAGGCTTTTTATTGGAAATTGACATGTTGATTCTAAAATTTACTTAGAAATGCAAAGAATGTACTTAATAGAATAGCCAAAATTATCTTGAAAAAGAAGAGCTGTACTATAAAGCTGCGTATATAGATGGTGTGGTTTTGTTATACAGATAGCTGGTCTGTGGCCCGCAAAAGAACCATGATGTGTAAATATTGATGGATACACAGTAAATCTGTGGTCTTAACATTTCATGTGGGAGTGATCAGGAAAAATGCATCTAAAAAGATTCCTATGGCAGTGTTATGGGTTGAATTGTCTCCCAAAAAAGACATCTTAAAGTCCTAACCCCTGGTATCTATGAATGTGACTGTATTTGGAAATAGAATCTTTGCAGGTATAATTTAGATAGAAGTTAAGATGAGGTTACACGGGAGTGGGGTGGGGCCCCAATTCAATATGACTGATGTCCTTATAAGAAGAAGAGAAGTGACACAGAGGCAGACAGGGAGGAGGCCACATGGATATGGAGGCAGGGACTGAAGTGAAACATCTAGGAATACCAAGGATTCCTAGCAAACCAACATAGGCTAGGAAGAGGCAAGGTAGGATCTTCCTCTAAAGCTGTCAAAGAGACCATGGCTCTGCTGACATCTTGATTTTGGCCTTCTAGCCTCCAGAACTCTGAGAGAATAAATTTCTGTTGTTTTAAGCTACCTAGTTTGTAACTTTGTTACGGCAACCCTAGGCAAGTAATACAAGGTTTTATTTTGTTTTGCTTTTGTTTGTTATTTTACCTGTGTTTTTAATCACATGTAAAATAGGTTGAGAAACATCATTTAGGAAAAAAACAGGAAAACATTTTTGCAACCTTGGATTAGGCTTAATTTATTAGACGGACCCAGAGAGCAGTAGCTATAAAGCAAAAACAATTACAAATTGGATTTCATCAAATTAAACACTTTTGATCATTAGAAGATCATACCTTTTAAGATCATTGTTAAGAAAATGAATAGCAAATTCACAGATGAGGAGAAAATACTTGTAAAACGCATATTTGACAAAGGGCTTATATCTAGGATATATAAAGAAAGATTGCCTGCAATTCAATAATAGAGACGGCCCAGTTTACGTATGAGCAAAAGACTTGAATAGATACTTCATAAAGGAAGATGTTTGAGTGGCTAATAAGCACATGAAAATATACTCAATGTCATTTGTCATCTGAGAAATGCAAATTAAAACCACAATGAGATACCACTGCACATCCACTTTACAGTAAAATTAAAAAGACTAATGAGGAAATGGAAGGGTTAATCTGATCAGGTCTGCCAAGTTTAGCCTGCCCTGGTTGCTTTCTGTTACATTTTGTCCTTGAAGCTGAAGGCCTCACACCGAACACTGTAACTTAACTTTCACTGGCTACCTTATAGATAACATTTATAAGTCACCATGGTAACAGTAGCTTCTGTTGTTTTTCAGGAACTTGGGGCAGTTCCTGTCCAGTTTAGACTGGTTGAGACCACCAACCCTTCAACTGGGGCTGTGCAAATGCCTGAGACGTGGCCTTTTGATGTTACAGGGCCCCAAACTCTACCCTCATGCTAACATTGCCGTTTTCTGAACATATGTGCTGTGAAATGCCATGAACCCTGACTGTGCTTGCATAGATCATGGATTTCTTTATTTTTCCTCACTGCCGATTGTCTTTTCCTATGTCTTAGACCACCCCACTTCTCTAATCTATAAATATTCCTAAGCCTTATCTTTGGGGAGGTGGGTTTAAGACCTGTTCTCCCACCTCCTCACTTGGTTGCCTTGTGAATAACCTCATTCCGTTTTGCAAAACCTGTCATCTCAGTGATTAGCTTGCTGTGAGTGGCACAATGAACCTGGTCGATAACCATTACACCAAATGTTGACTGAGATGTGGAACTAGTGGGAGTGAAAAATGGTATAACCATTTTGAAAAACAGTCTGCCTTTTTCTCATAAAGTTAAACATATACCTGTCCTATGTCTGCTTGTAGGTAGCAATCAAAGAGAAATGAAAACATATGTATACAGAAAGACCTGTACACGAATGTGTATAGCCCCGAACCGGAAACATCCCAAATGTCCATCATCAGTGGAATAGATAAATACATTGCGGTGCCTTTATATTATACAACAGCATATTACTCGGTAATAAAAAGGAAGAAACAACTGATAGTATCAACAGCATAAATGAATCTTAAAAACATTATGCTGAGTGAAAGAAGCCATACGTAAAAGTGTATGTACCATACTCTTCCATTTATGTGAAGCTCTGGAACAGAAAAAAACTAATCTATGCTGATAAAAATCATATTAGTGATTGCCTGGGGTGAGAGTTGAGTGGGATTTACTTCAGAGGGGCAAAAGAAAACTTTCTAAGGTAATGGAATTGTTCTTCATCTTGATAGGACATATACACAGGAATGTATACATTCGTTAGAACTCATCAAACTAACCAAGTACTTAATATCTGTGCATTTTACTGTTGTGAAGTCTCTCCTCCTCTGCTCCCCACCCCTGTTGTAAATTATCCATCTGCCTCTCTGTCTCCCCGTGTATGACTCTGCTAGAGGGTTATAGCAGCAGCCTACATGTTAGCACTATACATAGTCTGCTCACAAGAGTTTCTCTTTTGGACTGCAGCTTTCTTATGCAAAGTGAGGAAATCGGACTTATCCAAGCTTTCTAAACTATACCTTATCTGGACACTGAGGTCCTTTCCAACTCTAAACTTTTGTGTAAATTGCTATTTGTATTACTTCAATTCGTCAGGTCATCTGTTTGAAAACTCCTAGAAACAAGCTATACGTACCCTGAACGAATTAAAATAGAGCTACTCGGGTTGAGGTAGAAGCCCCCAGCTATTTCCTGCTCTCCTTGGTGGAGACTGGAAGTGGCCGTTTCACTGCTGTGGCTGAGCCAATATGGAGGACCCCAGTCAGGTGAGCAGATGCCTAAGTTGAGGCAGCATCTAAATTCCCAAGAGTGAGACCCTGTTTGCATCTTGCAAATGATGTGGATGCAAAGGCAATTGTCATGCAATTATGTGGGCAGCTGACTGCTAAAATGTAAAACATGTATTTTTCTATGTTCAGGATCATCTCCCCAGAAGCCTAAACTCTTTCACACAGCTGATTGATATGTAGGTAAATCAAAGAAAACACATTAGGAGCCTATGTGAAGAAAGTGAATTTATATATTAGAAAGCTTAATAAAAGAACTATTGGAAGCCCAGGGTCTAGAAACTCCTACATCTTTATAAGAATGTCAACATGTCAACAGCATTGAAACAAACACTTTCCACAGGTTCCCCAAAGTTTCTCTTAACAGCCTTGGCATGATCATTACATTTGTTTTCTTCCCAGTTCTTGTTCAAAATTATTTTCCTAATTATTTCCCTACTGCTCCTGTTTCCCCCTTATCTTTTATGAAAAGGGTATTTCACGTTCTAATTCCTTTTATATAACTGATTTTAATTAATGGCGACAATGACAGCCATCCTTCTCTCCCGCACAAAGACCTGGTTGGGGTCAAAATCACAGCTAGTGGTAACTAATGAGAACACACTTTTAGGACTCAAAGTTAACATTTAAGGGAACGAACTGAGCTTTGAGCTTACAATAAAATCCCATTTATTCTTTTCACCCTGTTTCAGCAGCACTTCAAAAGCAATTTATTTCATTGGCAGGTGGTAGGGTGATTTGTGGACATTTAACATTTATTTGTTAGCTTTTAAGACTTTAGGCAACTCCTTTATTGTAGCTCAGTGCTTAGAATTCTATTATGTTCTGGGCCCAGCACTTAATATAATAATATAGATTATACATTTTTTTCACTCAAATTGTATTCCAAACTGTTTTTTGAGATTAAGCTTGTGAAAACATATAACTGTTAAATTGTTCTTGCAATGAGGTAATGTATGTTCAGCTGAGAGCAAACTCTCCCTCCTCCGGAGTCCCAGTAGCATATTGTGCCATTCATATGGGTAGCAATTGGAAGCTGCTAAACTTTCAGAAGTGGAGTGTTATATTACTGAAACCTGTTTGGAGTTACACGGTCAACTTCTCCTCCCGTCACTCAGAGTGGCTGTTTCCTAACTCTAAATCTCACTTCTTTCCTGGGAGAGAGTATTCCAACCATTTTGGTGGGGTCTCAGGAAGAAGAGGAGATAGGCTCCTGTGGTCAGTACACCTTGTGGTGCACCTGTGGTCTCATGGCTACCTTTGGCTGACCATTATTGTGGGGTCTTTTGCATCTTCTGTGGACTATAGGTCCTTCCCTATTCCCATTTCTTAGCAAAATTGCCATCCGTGTTGACATAATGTAGACACTCAATATGTGTTTGATGAATGAATAATATATCTCTGCTTGTTTTGTACAGTTTCCCTTCTTCCAGGGGAAGTAAACTGGTTTAGTACTCTTTAAGTAATGGTAGCTGAATACAGATTTAGTGCATGTTATATGTTAGTATACTGCTTCCAAAAAGTGATACTTTAAGTTTGGTGGTTGAGATGAACAACTGAAGAATGTGCATTTGTCATGACGTTAAATATGTGATTGTATGGGAGAAATTTTTCTTCATGTGTTATATTTTCATTTTGCCTTCTGAAGAGTATGCATTGCTAAAAATTCTGTTTGCAATCTAAGAATCTCCATCAGATGTCTTGGTTTGGGGTTCCATGTCTAGAGATGCTGGACTGTCTGATCCCATGGCCAGATCCAGTTGGCACTCTCCAGCCCTCATATTGTAGACAGTTTCCATATGTGACCCTTGCTACCACACAAAATTATAAAAGTAACATTTACTTACTATAAAAAGTACAGCAGAGAAAGGTATGAAGGTGACATGAAGTTTTCCTCATTCTCATTCCCATCTTCTTAATTCAACTTCCCAGTGATAACCACTATGAATATTTTCTTTATAAGTAACTTCCGGATATTTTCTATTCATGGACATACACATGCATGCACACACACACATCCTTTTAAATTTTGTTAACATAAAAGGGATAAATTTATTGAAACTCCAACCACTTATTACTTCTTGAAATCCATTTTTCTGGAATTCTGTGACACCGTACTCATTTTTCTCCTCCTTGGACTATTCTCTTTTAATGGATTCTTTTTCTTATGCACACCCCCTTAAATATTTAGGTTCTCAAAAGTCCCATCCTTGGCCCCATCTGCTCTTCTCTCTACTTGCTCTGGTTGGGTAATGTCGCCAACTCTCATTGTTTTAATTACCACCATTATCCTGATGATACGGACAATATTTTCTGTCTCAGTCACTTCTTTATGTTTCAGATGATTCATGCACACAACTTCCTGCTGGACAGACCCACTTTGGTGACTCATTAGTACCTCAATCTCTCTGTTAATTTCAGACTTGAGCATGCCAAGTTTGTACCTCTCAGGAACTTGCCCTTCCTGGCACTTCTGTTTGGAAGAGTCTTCCTCAGATCTTCTCATGGATGGTTCCCCATCACCACTGAGATCTCAGCTCTCGTAGCATCGCCTCTCAAAGGGATTTACTCACATTCTAAACTAGAGCTTCTGTTCCCTGCCCCTTTCCCTAATAATTCTCAAGCATATTATTGGCGTTATTATTTTTAATAACACTTTGGTATTTGTGATATTATTCATTTGTTTGCATAGTCATCATTAAACTGTACTGTTTTCCATAATGAACAAGGGCCTCATCTGTATTGTTCATCACTGTATTTCTAATGCTTAAAACAGTCCTTGGTAATTAATAGGTGCTTGATAAATATCTGCTGCAAGAATGTCAGAGGATCAGATCAAGGACATGGGACAAACCCAGGTAGTCTAGTCAGCCTTGAGAAGATAAATGAAAACATCTGGCTTACATCTGGCATAAAGCTAGTTGACTTTGGCAGGAAGTCAGTGGAAGACTGAGTTAAGTCAGTCTTCCACTGAGTTAAGTCAATGGAGTCAAAGGAAAATTGATTGATTGATTGAGAGGAGTTCAGAGGGTCAGGGTCAGAGACTTTCACTCATTCCCTTCTCTAGACAGTAGTGATTACCCACCTTTCCCATTGAACTGCCTGTTTTGGGTACAGCTCCAAGCATGGGCAAAAAGTATACTGAAGATCCAATATCAGTCAGGGTACCTGGTCACAAATACCCAGAATGTCCTCTAGTTAGTTTATGTAGAAAAGGCAATGAGACAATTTACAGACTATTTGGAAGGGCCAGAGAGTAGGGCTTGGCAGCCGTGCAGCCAGGAACACCACCCAAATCACACCATCTGCTGTTCCAGTAGAGATCTTACTGCTGTGCTCATTTGGCAGAGGTGCTTCCCATTGCCTCTGAATGCTGGGCCAAGAACGTTGCCAATAGGGTCTCATCCCTGTTCAGAGGCTGCTTCCTCTGGAAGAAGGATCTTTCTCACTCTTCACCAGACTGGATTCCTCATGGTGACTTCCCCCTTTATGTTACTGCCTTCTGAATTGGGGTCTTGCTCAGATGCATCTTATAAGACAAGTTCAGGTTACAGGCTTCCTTTCTAACAGTCACAAGGAATGAAAGGCAAGTACATTACTGGCTTCCCTATTGGGAGGGGAGATTCACAAGGAAGAAAATTCCCCAGCTAAAGGAAGGGTATTCAAAAGGTCCTGGGTGGCCACAAAGAATAAGAGATGTCCACTACCGAGCCCTTCTCCTAGGTGGCATTGAGTTAAGTATAATGCTCTGTTCTTATTCTGGGACCTTTCTGTATCATCTAAACTCTTAGCTTATATTCCAATATTCACCATTTACAAATCCGTTCTTTACTTTCTGTAGTATAACCATTATCTTCACAAATACAGCCTTGGGCATGTGCTGTGGAAATCTTAAAATCTTTTTTTCCAGGAAGCCAACATTTATTAATCCAGGCAATGTGCTCTACATACATACTATTAATAGATGCTCCACATTCATTATATAATTCAATCTAATCATCCAAATCACCCGCATTTTATAAGTTAGGAAGCTGAGGACCGTAGAGGTTAAGTAACTTATCCGAGATTCTGGATAGACAGTCTGCTGATGATGCTCTTTTCCATTTCTCCTTATGCCATAAGTTTCTCTGACAAGGGTTGTTTGAGGATAATAGAAAGCTTAGTAAATGTTATGAACACAGTGCTGATGGAATTGAGTGATACCACTTCTTTCTCTAGGCCTTTTAGGGGAGATGTGTTAGACTAGTCAGATCTGGGTGTTCTGACATCTTATTGGGACAATGTGACCCATCACTCCCCAGGCCTTTTCACAACCTTCAAAGTCATATTTTCTTCATCATTTATCACTTTCCTTTATAACCTCCCCAAAATGTTTCTCCCTTTGAGTTAAGTGTTGGCAATCTATCTTTGGTTTCCAAATTAAGAAGCAGGCTGAATATTTCCTATGCACTCAGTCAGAGCCTGCTGTGTGATGCCCTTACCTACCTGTGTATTATTTCCAGATTTCTGTGAGCTCCTGAGTTATTTTGGTCTTGTGCTTAAGGTATAGATGCATTACCATCTTAACAATGTCATCTAGTGAGAGAAGTTTTAAAATATGAGTGTTAAATATGAAATGTCCGATTTTGCATCAAAAGTGTTGTTTATTATATCTTAAACAAGAAGCAGTACAGTTAATCAAAATGTGGGCCTGAACTCTGGTCACAGTTTTGCCATCTTAACAGTAGCTTGTGTATCCCAGCAACAAAGAAGCCTGGAGAACAAATGGTGATGAAATCACAAAAGGCATTTTCCACAGCTTGGTAAGAATTGAATATTGTTCCTTGCAAGGAATGGTCCAAAACCTGGAAGAAGTGGTAGTCAATTGGCGCAAGGTTGGTGACTATGGTGATGGCGGAGATTTTCTGAGTCCAGCTTCTGTAGTTTGAGCAATGTTGTTTGCGCAACATGTGGTTGAGCGTTGTCTTGCAAGAGGATTGGCCTGTCTCTGTTGGCCAATCTCGACTGCTTAATCTCAGGCATCCTCATCATTTCATCCATTTGGTTGCAGTAGACATCTGCTGTAATCAATTGATCAGGTTTCATGAAGCTGTAGTGGATAATACTACTACTGGACCACCAAACAGACATCATTAACTTTTTTTGATCAATATTCAGTTTTGGACTGTGTTTCAGCACTTCATCTTTATCCAACCATTGTGATGAACACTTGGGATTGTCAAAAAGAATCCATTTTTCATCACATGTAACAATATGGTGTAGAAATGGTTCTCTTTTAATGTCATGACAGCAAAGAAAGGCAAGCTTTGAGATTTTTTCTCTTCTGACACTCATTTAATTCATGTGGTACCCATCTATCCAGCTTCTTTACCTTGCTGATTTGTTTCAAATGCTCCAATATTGTTGGAATAGTAACATTAAACCTTGCTGCTAATTCATGAGTAGGTTGTGATGGATTTGCTTCCATTACAGCTTTCAGCTCATCATTACCCACCTTGATCTCATATCACCCCTGTGGCTCATTTTCAAGATTAAACCCACCAGAATGGAAATTCTCAAATTATCGACATGCTGTGCGTTCCTTAGCCACATTTTCCCAAACACTTCGTTGATGTTCTGAGCTGTTTGCACTGCATTGGTTCCATGATGAAACTCATATTTGAAAATAACATGAATTTTTGACTTATCCATGGTTTCACAAAAAATGCTCTAAAAAAATTTGAAAGATAATCACAAGCCAAACCATGCACTTGAAAGACTGAGGATGTACCTTCACAATAAAAATAAAACAAGAAGTGTCAAAGTGAAATGTCAGAGATATCAACTGTCAAACTTAGTATATAAGGAAATCAGACATTCCATACTTAATAACCTGACAGCAGTCAGTACCAAGTCTTAGGAAGTCACAAGGACCCAAGGATTCACTTAGGAGGTAGCTGATAAGCAAACTTTGAGTATAGGAACTGTGTCACATTTATCTGTGTATCACTAGTGGCTGGCACAGTTCCTGGCACATAATTATTAAGTACTGGTTTCATTAAGAAATTAGATGTCATTGTTTGGTACTTTGGAAAGCAGTTGTCAATCTCTTGTACCCAAGTGAGAGTAACATCTGTTTCTAAAAAGCCAAATTCATTCCCTACTTCTCGCTTCCATTTATTTATGATACAGCCAAGATAATAAAATTGGCATGAATATGGCCATTTTCCCTACTGCTATTCTACTTTCTTACATCTTTCAAAGATACAAGCTATTATTTTTCTGAGGGCTTTTATGTTTTCATTAGAAACAAGTTACATTTGGGAAGTTATAGAAATTTAAAACTGTGGAAATTCATGTGAATCCTTAAGCCTGGACCTAACTAGAGACCTAGAATATACAGCTATACACGAAAGTTAAATAAACAAGTCTGCTTAGAGGGGTAGGACTGTTACAAAACACGCGGTGAACAAAGTGTCTTTCTGCCTGGACGCACCCAGGAGTTTGTGAATGAACGGAGCTTCTCTAGAACAGGGCTGATGGCCCCTGGATTTTTGTTTCCCTAGCTCTTCACTAGTAATTGGAACATAGTAGGTGCTTAACAGGTGTTGACTGAATATATTTATGAATGAATAAATGAAAACAATCAAAATTGGTTTTCTTTTAATTTAAAATATAATCAGCATCAAGAAGCCTGGGGATATAGGAGATCCATTTTTTGAATATATATTCTCTTTAGGTCTGGTCTAGAGGATGAACAGAATAGCATTTGGGTTAAAGTTTCTGCCCTCCGATGGCAAGGGTAGCAATGCCCTTAAAAGAGTGGTCTCTGACTTACCCAGCTGTGCTCTGTCCTGCACCCTCTCCACGTGCTTACGGAGTATGGCATGTGTTAAAGGGTGGTTGAGTCCATTTGATTGCCTATAAAGTGTGCCATTTCACTAATTTTAGACCAATGGCCAGAAAGTCAGAACTTATGGAAAGTTTAAACATATGATACTAAAAAAAAAAACCAACAGAAAACAAGTGGCAGATCTCATCATGTCTGTGACTTTACACTGTTGTCACATCCTAGTTTAGAATCGCATTTGATGAGAAATAACGTATAGGCAGAAACATAAACAAGGCTTCCAGAGGAGTTACACAGGAGTGGCTTAGTCTTAACAACAAATGACTTGGCCTTAGATCATCAGACCATTAGTCAAAGCAGCGATGATTTCTGTTAATACTGCAAAAAAAAAAAAAAAAAAGAAAAAAGAGGGGGGCATGCAGGAAGTTTTTTGGTGCAAAGTTAGTGCTCATGCTTTTTTCCTTTGAGTTGTGGGTGGCCTTTCTTCTTTCCCTCCCTCTTTTGCTCCATCAAGTATCATCTATTTATTTATCACCCT
The DNA here is from genome assembly GCA_963574885.1 of Lepilemur ruficaudatus. NCBI lineage: Eukaryota > Metazoa > Chordata > Mammalia > Primates > Lepilemuridae > Lepilemur > Lepilemur ruficaudatus. The sequence goes on along the minus strand of CAUYRT010105832.1, from coordinate 5,125 downwards.
CTGTCTAGCTGTGTATCTACCGACCGCCCTACCTATCATCTATTTACCAAATGAAGCAGGATGAAATAATTTACAAAACTGTGAGTACAATAATATTGTATGCGGGAACCAGGCCACCCTTGACCTCTTTGCTCTTGTTTCAAACACTTGTGGTTTGTTTAGTTTTTACTGCTTAAAACATTTAATTTCTCATTGTGCGTAGTGTCCTTCTGAACTAACTCCTCTCCCCATTTCTTATTTGCCCAAATATATTAATTTTTTTTAGCATTGTATTATGTCTTCTTATTAGAATGCATGTTTCACAGGGGCAATGGCCTTCCTTTGTTCCCATGGTGTCTCTAGACCCAGAGTAGTACCTTTACGATTAGGTACTCATAAACATTTATTTATTAAATGTGTAGATTACATGAATAAAGAATAAAATTAATAAATGAATTTAGCAAACACATCTGAATATAGTAAGCCAGTGTAGGGGAAATAGAAAGCATGTGGATTTTGGAACCAGAAAGAGAGAAATGTATGTAGACTCTACTGCTTACTAGCTGTGGGAATGTGGACAAATGACCAAGCTTCTCAGAGCTGATTTCCCCATCAGTGATTTTAAATAAGAATACATTTTGACCATCCAAGCTGGTTCCTTGGCCTCTGCTAATCATCTCCCTTTTTTGTTTGTGAATTCTATCCCTTTTCAATCTTATGAACATTCAAGGTTAACACAGTCCCAGGGAAGTTTCACTGCAGGTTCAACTTACATGTTTAAGACAGTATTCTGATTTGAAATCTTCCTCTTAGGAATCACTTCACTTGCAGTTTTGTGGGAATTATCTGATCCTATATAGAGGATTTAACATTTTAAGAAAGCAATGCAGATCTTAATCTGAGCAAGATATAATCCCAGTGAGTTTAAGTACCAAGGTCATTCCGATAGGTCTGTCATAGTTAAATCAAAGTTACAGTGAACATGTCCTGGGGGCCTGCGTGGGTCTTGGTTAGGGGGAAGTGGGAGAGACATATGGGGGTGGTGGGGGTGGGGGGAGAGGAACACTCAGCCCAGACCTCACATTCATCAAGATCCTCTAGTTCATAGTTTTAAATATTTTCTTACACACATACAGTCACCTTAATCATGTGGTGTTGTTTTGTTAAATGTAACGTTTAAAGTAATAGTACACACACTTCACAACTCTTTTTTGGCATTTATTATTTTAATATTATTAAATCCTGAAGAAATATAAATGGTTTGCAATCCTTGCACTTCTGAAAGCCCTGTCTGCTTTGTGAGATGAAGTCATCTCTGAACTTACCTTACTAACTTTTCCAAAAGAAGATATGGTCTTGCACATGCTCTAGAATTACTTGGATTCATTTTATATCTTAGAAAACTAAGACAAAGACTTCTTTGCCACATTGCTTTTAAACCACCCCACCACTAGGTGACATCCAGTAGTAGGATTAGTGAGAGTTAAACCTGATGCAAAGTTCAGTGCTCTTGACATAGTGCACTACCGTATCTAGTTCCTCTGTGCCAGAAATAGGATTTCTCTGGCATCATCTGCCAAGTGAATCTTAAGAAGCCTAAGCTCTTAAGAATTACCACGTGATACATTCATTTACTCCTGGCAGTGGTAGTCTAGGCGATTTGGACTGAATTGATATATTTTTGGAAGATGTTTTTAAATGTGTGGGTTTGTCTTTCTTCCTTGTATTGATTTTGCCTTTTATTCTTGATGTCAAGTTAGTAGGTGCATATAAATTTAGAAGCCTTATATATTCCTGTTGAAGAAAACTGTTTGCCATTATGAAGTGACTCTCTGTTTCTAGTAATGTTTTTTGCCTTAAAGTAATTTGTTCCTTTCTCTAAGGCTTTCCTAGAGCTATTAGGATTTTCTCTAGTTGAAATAAAAATATTTTATATGATATTCCAGGAGTAGAGAAAATAAGGTTCATCAAAATAAAGTTCATAGAAGGACAGATGAACCTTATTTTATTCCAATACATTTACTACTGATACTTATAAAGTGAACAATCATGATATTATCTGCTCAGTACCCCTTTCTTTAATATGTCTCTCATCTATATGGCTTGGTCTTATGTGACCTTATCCCTGTGGATGAGCATCTGACCCAAACTGAACTGGCACCATTCTTCCCCATTTTAACTAGAACTGAGGGTGTTACTCCTTATTCTGTGTTATAAGAAGTAATACTTGAGAGATTTTAGTACCCATGTTTCACATGATGTGAAAGAAGGTTGTCTTACTCTGAATACTGTGCAATGTAGGGATACAGTTTTATTTTTCTTCATATTGTCAGCTAGTTATCCTGTTAACACTTGGCAATTTGTCTTTTCTTCATGGATTTCTGTGGCCACTATTATCACCTAGCAGTGCTCCGTGGATCTATTTCTGTATGCTATTCCTGTTCCACTGGTCTATTTATCTCTCCTTGTGGCTTCTACCATATTGTTTTTTATTACTTTGGCTTTGTAGTATGACCTGATATCTGCAAGTTCAGCCTTCCTTCTTTGCTTTTCCATTTCAAAGTTGGCATAGCTATTTATGCATCTGTGGTCTGCCCTGTAAGTTTTAGAAAGTCAAGTTGCCCAAAAAAATCCTACTATAATTTAGATTGCAATTGCATTAAATTTAGAAATCAATCTGGGGATAATTGACATCTTTACTAGAAGACATTATTCCTCGATGAACATAGTGTTCTTTTGTAATTAATTTTAAACGTTTTTTTTCAAGGTTCTCTGTATTGTTAGGTGAAATCCTAAATATTGTAGGTTTTGTTGTACTTGTAATGATGTAATATTTTCTAATCAACTCTTACTGGTGTAGAAGAATGCTATTGAATTTTGTAGCGTTCTTTTACACCAGTAAGAATGAAGCTAACCTCTCACATAACTTCGATTGGTTTATCTGTTGATTCTGTTGGCTTTTCTGGTTAGATGACTATTTATCTGCATATAATGAGAGTTCAAATATTTACTTTCAATCTTTACCTCTTCTAACTTTTTTGTTGTCTAAAAAGGAGTTTGTGAAGCATAAATGATAATAGCAAGCGTCTTTGTGTTTTTTGAGCTTAACGGAAAGTTTTAAAATTTCTCTAAGAATGATGCTTGCTTTAGGTTTTTGGTATTAAGTCTTTATGAAGTTAAGGAAATTCTCTTTTATTATTGTTTTCTGAGAAGTTTTTAAGAATTATACTTTTTAAATTTTATCAAAAAATTTTTAATTTTTTACTTATTCATTTTTTATTAAAACGTTTAAATTGACACAGCAATTATGCACACTTATGAGGTACATAGTGATGTTGGCAATACTTATAATGAATAGTGATCAGATCAGGGTCTGATCCTATAGCATATCCATCATCTCAAACATTTATCATTTCCTAGTTTTGGGAACATTCAACATCCTCCTCCTAGCTATTTGAAAGTATATATTATTGTTAACTATAATCATTCTATAGTGTTATAGAAGACTAGGACTTATTCTTCCTATCTAGCTGTAATTTTATGCACCAGTTGAGATAATCATGATTATTTTCCTTTAGTTTATAAATATGGTAAAGAACATGTATATATTTCTGATGCTGAACCAACCTTATGTTTCTGGAATAAACTTCACTTAATCATAATGTCTTATTTTAAATACACTCTTGGGTTTGCTTAGCTAATATTTTTATTTAGGATTTTGTACTAATGTTCCTGAAATAGTTCTATAATTTTCTTTCTCTGACCTCTTCTTACCTGCTTTGGGAATGAAGGTCATACTAGTCACATAAAATGAGTTGAACAACTTTTCCTCTATTCTAGTATTTTATAATGACTTATAAAATAAGGATTTGTTCTTTGAAAGTGTGCTAAAACTCACCTATGACATTATCTGGGCTTGAGGCTTTTGTTGCATGGAGGATTTTTATTATTATTTCACTTTTTAAGTTTCTATTTTTTATTCATGTTTTTAATTTGTTCTTGAACCAATTTTGGCATTTTATATTTTCCTTTTTATTTATGTTATCAAATTAGTTACTGTATAATTGTTATTCCTTTAATTTCTGCTGCAGCTATTATTTTTTTCATAATATAATTTTGTGTGCTTATATAATGGATACTATATAAATATATGGATTAAAGAGTATAATGTATATATACCACACTATGCAAAATATTACATACAATATGTATACAATATTTGTGTGCTATATTACACTATATATAAATGTAAAAATACATTGTATCATATGATACTATATATTTCAGACATAAATACAATATAAAATAGAAATATATCTGTAAGTCATACATTGCATATAAGTGAAAACCATAACATATATTATTCATAGTTATTAATTTTCATTCTGTGTTTATTTACTTTTGCACTGTGTGTTCTCCCTCGCCCCCCTCCCATATCTTATCCCCTGTGGTTTGTCAATGTTACAAGTGTTTTCATATAACCAGTTTCAGGCACAGTTAATCTGCTCTGCTTTTCTTTTGTTGTGACTTTTCCTGATTTCTTCCTCTTATCTTTACTGTTTCCTTTTCTTGTTCCTTCGGGTGTGTACTTGTTCCTTTTTCCAGATTCTTGGGTTAATGCCTAGCATTTGTTTTTAATCTTTCTTGTTTACTGGCAAATGTATTGCAAATTAGAAATTTCCCTCTAAGTACTTGTTTAGCTGTGTTCCAAAAATTTTGGCATGTAGTATTTCCTTTTCTCTCAGTTCTGAGTATTTTGTGATCTTCCTATGGTATTCTTTTTAACCCAAGGGTCACTTAATAGTATGTTACTTATTTTCCAGGCATATGAGATTTTAAAAAAATCCTGTTGCTGAATTCCAATTTTATTGCATGATGAACATTGTATGATGTTGATTGTTTGAAATTTAACACATACAGAGTTTTGCGAATATTCCACGTTTCCTCAAAAAATGAGTATTCTCTGTTAGTTATACATTTCTCTACATTTATTGGTTTGAACTTATTTTTTTCTTTTTTATTGGGGGAAAACTACAAAGCATTTACAGTACAATGTTTACAGTCACAATTTGTAGTGAGCTGATTTCCCAAAATATATTACCACTCAAGTTGACTTATCTTGTTACATTCAAAAACCTACTCTGTC